>JASCZI010090650.1:58502-72301 GCA_036250425.1 Stylosanthes scabra | reverse complement strand
TATTTTGATAAATTTTCATTCTCTCTCACCCAAATCAGTAAATTTTGATCTCCCTAGAGTTTTAGTATGGACGTAGGTGGTGGGGAAGAAGTCGAGGGGGCCGGACGCAGCCGTGGACGTGGACGCAATCAACCCATTACCGGTCCCAGATGGAGCGGTATTGATATATATGCAGTACCGGTCTCAGATGGACCGGTATTGGTGTTTTGTTTTGGTTTTTTTTTTTTGCCTTATACCGGTCCGGACCAGTACTCCTAACACATTTTATTTTGATAAATTTTCTTAAACCATGTATTTTGGTAAATTTTGAATTTTTTTTATTTATTTAAAATTTTTTTTCTTAAATTTCATGACAAGAAAATTAAAAATAAAAATTTTTCCATTTTGGTATTATATTATAGTCAAAATATAATTATTTTATCCATTTAAAAACAATAATTTTCTAAATTCACTTAACTACTTAATAAATAAATAAATAAATAAAATTTGAAAACCACAAAACATTAAAAATAATTAGATATACCATTATACACACCATTTAGCAATACGAAAAAATATAAACATTAGATACATTAGATGTGTTGCTAAATGATATATACACAGTGTATAAGAGATAGATTTATTCTTAAAATAATTATCTTTTGTGTTTTGATATTCCTTTTTTACAATTTTACAATGTTGACTCACCTACCATTCTAGCAAGAAAAAGAAAGAGATGTCTGCGAATGACGTGTGTCGCAAATCAACCATACAATACAATACATACAGGGATCCCAACCCCATCCTACAGGTACAATTGAGAGGGAGTGTGTTCTCCACAGGTTAAGGAACCACACACATACCATCCTTCTCTTCCATCTTCCACCTTCAACTTCATCTCACACAAAGTGGTAGAGTTCCTTCTACAATGGAATCCATTGTAAGCCTCAACAACATGATGATGATGAAGCCACTGACACTGAAGGGGTTAGCTGGGACCAACATAGCATCAAGGAAGAAGAGTCGCATGGCGGTGGTTGTTAAAGCAGAGGCTGCAGGTGTTGGAATCAACCCTGATATCAGGAAGACTGAGGAGAAGGTTGTTGATTCTGTTGTCGTCTCTGAACTCTCTAAACCCCTCACTCCCTATTGCAGGTACTATCCTTCTTCCTCTATTTTATTCAAATCGTTTCAAACATGAACAATATTTATTAGGCCTTCTTCCTAGTCCTCTATGACTTTGGTCTCTTACAATTATATGACTGAGTACAAACAGCTGATAATATATTCATGATTCATGAATCTGGATTAATTTTGAGGCGGCATGAGAAGTAGTGATGAATTGAAATTTTCAAGAATTTAAGCAACTGCTACATAATTTATGTTCAAGAAAATTGTAAGTACTTATCTCTAGATGCTGAAACAAGATATGGTTGGCCATAGAAGTGTCTTAAAAACCTATTGCATCCTATAATGTTCTATAGAACTATCGCACACATTATACTGTTAACTTTTACATACAATTATTATGTGTGGCATGACTATATACATGTCTCTTCGAGGAGGTCCTCTGGATATTTATTCATTCCTAAATGGGAGAACATACAAGTCCATATTCAGCTTCAGAAAGGGTTCTTTAGCTGTTTGCTATGATATTTTTGTCTTAAGTACTCTCAAGTCATGATGCCAAGAAACTCCTTGTTTGACATACTAAGTTTGAAAAGTAAAGCTACCATAATTTATCTTGGGATGTCTAGTAGAGAGTCTTCAATTTTCCCCTCAAGTTAGGTGCATTATGTTTAAGTTCCTAAAGTGTTGATATTTTGTGGATGCAGATGTTGGAGATCAGGAACTTTTCCTCTGTGCGATGGAAGCCATGTAAAGCATAACAAGGCAACTGGCGATAACGTTGGACCTCTGCTTGTGAAAAAGTAGAAAATCTTAAGTGTTTTCTTTTCTTTCAGATTGGTCATTACTACTTCACCGAAAAATAAAACTAGTTTTTGTGTGTATCAGACTTGGCTTTTCTATGCAGCAAATAAAATGTGGCTTCTATTATATGACTTTCGTATTTGTTTATGTTTGGGTTAGTGTTGTCCAATATTGAGAATTTGAGATATTCATGTTACTCTTAGCTGCGATGCTCTTTAGTCTTTACCTTTTACCCTTCATATTTCAATATCACAAAGCGAATTTAATGGTATAAATCTCAGCACAATTTAATGAATTTATATTGGACGTACGACAATAAAAGTTAAAAAAATAACGTCGACAGCAGGGTTCGAACCTGCGCGGGCGAAGCCCAACAGATTTCAAGTCTGTCTCCTTAACCACTCGGACATATCGACAGCTGGCGTTATTCTCCCTCGAAAATCTATCTATTGTTTATTCTATTTTATTGTTTTATTATTCTCTTCAAACTGGAAACCCTCTCAGCTCTCATTCTCTCAAGTCCACTCACTCTCTGAACAGTCTGAAGTCTCCAACACTCAAACTCAAATCATAATTTCAACATTCAGTCCCACCGCGGTGAGCGGTCCCACCACCCTAACCCCAACGCCTCTTCTCAAGCCGGCGGCGGAAGTCACCGTCGCTTCGCCAGCTGCTGTTCGCCTAAAGGAGCGTCGTTCCCGCCGCCTGGAGGTCCTTCGGCCTTCACACTTCCCCACCGCACGTCCCACCATCTGTACGTCCGTCGTCCCTCTCGGCTCTCTCTGAAGTCTAAAGCTCTGCATGAGAAAGAGGTAATGACATAAATTAGGACTCTTTTGTTCTCTGTTTTATTTGTGTTGTGTTACCTTTGATTCGATAACATCAACTAGCTATTAGTATTTGGAGCAAATGATTGAGGTGATGGTTTGGTAAAAAAAAAAATTCACTTTGTTTGCAAATTGGGATTGTGTTGAAGAAACTGTGTGTAGTTAAGCGTGGGGATTTGTGAATTACCTTTAAACTGTGGATTATTAGTTTGCTTTCAATGTTTAAGCCTTTAAGCTAAAGTAATTCTGGTAGCATTATGCCAGCAGGTACTTCTTTGTTAATAATCTTCAGATTTGATATGTGCTCTGATCATGCTCCAGAAGATGTGCCACTAGCACTGGACAGGACTTTGAAAGATTTGCAGCTTGATTATGTTGATTTGTACCTTGTATGTAATATCACTAAATCATCAATATTATCTAACAGATAGTTCCATGTATCCTTGATTTTAGTTGTGCATTGATTAAGTTGGCAATAATTGTCTGGAACTGGTTTACTTATTAATTGGTTAATACATTCATTTTTTCTTGTTTGTTGTGACTTTCTTGATGAGATCAATGGTGAGTGTTAATGAACTAAAGCTTGCGCGCCCCTTCTTAATGCCTAAATTATCATCCTCCTCCTTTTTGAGTTTTCATATTTTTCTCTCTTGGCTAGTAAAGGTGATTGACTATTAGGGCTAAGTGTCATATCATTTGTTTTGTGATCAATGCACAAATTAAGAAAGTATCATATCATTTGTTTTGTGATCAATGCACATATTAAGAAAGTTCAAAATGCAAACAAATATTTGAATTATACATTTATCCCATGAGTTCTTGAGATGCTTGCAGTATATGTTTATACCTGGTTTCCAAGTGAAGTAAATCTGGCAACTATTTAGATGATTGTTGAATGATTACACCTTTAATGTTGGCCTTTGATATTTTGACATTTATTTTGTTATTTGACTTATGTGTTGAACTTGGGTGATGTTATAACATTTTGGTTGGTGATGTTATAACATTTGATGATGTATTTTGGCATTTGATATTTGGACATTCTTTTGTTACTTGCTGACTTCATGTAACATGTTTGCTGAAATGCCTCAACTAGGAAAATTTTCATTCTAATTGTTAATGTTTTTCTATGCCATCTATTTGATGAAAAAATCACATCAATCTCGTAATTCTTAGTTAATTGCTATGTGTTTGGATACATGTTTGATAGAAAGTCTCAATGACAAAAATGCTACAAACCCCCCTTTCCTGTTACTGAAATCAAGGGTAATGCTATGGTGAAGAGTGAATATTGCTTATTTTAGTAAAATACAAAAAATATAAAAAAATCAACATGTGCATTGCACATGTTTAAATTTCTAAATTTAGTAAAACTCTTCACTCTTCACCCAATTCTACTCTTCACCAAAGAAACACCCGAAATCAATCCTTGTGTTTTTCCCCTTTTCAGATGTTTCAATCATGTTGAACAACAACATAAATAAAAGCAGTTATTCATGGCTGTGGTTTGCTGTGAGGCACTACTCTAGGTTTCGACCCCCGAAGCCTGTATCTGTTGACTCAGTGATCAGAGTGTCAAACAACGTTGCTCGCTTGGGTTCTCGGAAAGAAGGCCCGAAACCCAGGCAGCTACTGTCTTTGCCACCTTTCCCTGGTCACCCTTTGCCCGGAAGGAACTCAAATGAAAGTTTTCAAGGTGGGCAGGAAAATGATCAATATGTCACTGCTGTCAACTGGATCAAGTATTACTTCAAGAGCATATGGGGTTCTGTCATTGAGTCTCCTTTCAGGATGGTCTTGTAAGAATCCACTGCTTTGTTACACACTTACACTTTCATTTGCGTTCCTTATTCTTCCATTTTTTTTTATGCAATACTGGCTATTTCGTTGTGGACAATGAATTCGTGGAATTTTCCCTAGATTTAATTTACTTGTCTTTAAACCTCTATTTGGTGTAATCCTTATCGTCTTTTTTATTGGATTATCCCTGATAGACATGTTGAGAGATTGAAAAGCTATGCTTCACTCATAGCTCTTTTTATCTTTGTCTGTTCAATTTTTCTATCTTCTTGTTCATTCTTCCTTTTGTCTTAGTAATATTCTTTTATTCTAAATATGAAAAACTAGTTACTAGTCTCATTTCTATGTGAATGGTGGATAGTCATATGATGCTTCTGAATATCTTTTAACCCAAAAAAGATGATTTTATCTATTTATTTACTTTTATAAATATTTTGTTGGCATGCTACAGAGCTACACTACAAGAATTTGAAATGAATGGTTACAAATTTCTTCTATTTACTTACAAGTTGTAACAAGATAGTTAGATCTATGCTTTTTGTAACGGTTAACATTTATATAATGTTTAATAAAAACCGTGGAAGAAACTTTTGGGGAAGTGTTGATTTAATTTTAAGTGACTCATCTATTGATAAGTTTTGTGATAAATCAGAATAATGTTGTTTAATCTGAATACCTAACTTCACTTTGTTTTTGTTCTTACTTCTTTTAATGGTCGGAAATAGATATTGCGATCAAAAGGTGTGCTCACAAGAACTTTGTTTTTGTTCTTACTTCTTTTAATGGTCAGAAATAGATATGGCGATCAAAAGGTGTGCTCACAGGCTTTGTTTATAATTCTCCGATACTAGGTCCAAATGGAGGACCCAATTTCTAACAATAATTTCGCTCAGAAAGAAGAGCCAAGGAAACCTTTGCGAAAGGTGTTAAATTTTATTGTGTACTTTTCCATTTTGTATGACAAACTTTGCTTTTGATAGTTTCATATATGTATGTTTTTTTCAGTCAGTCAATTGCTTATGGTTTGCTATGGGTTTAATAATACTATACAGCTTAACTACAGATTAGACCTAATGAAGTAATGAAGCTTGGGGCAAGAATTCATATCCCTGTGTCAATTGCCGAGGCTAGGATTTCCAAAAGATATGATGCTATACCAAGTGGAACACTATATCCCAATCCTGATGAAATTAAGTATCTGGAAAGGCTTGTAATTTATAAGGCATGTCTTGCATCCAATGTCAAAATTATTTTATTTCACAATTTCCTGTTACTATTCTTATTCTTTAATTGCATGGCAATGTATTTTATTGATTGCATATTGTGTTCAATGTATTATTCACAGGACTTGGCAATCATTGTGCTAAATAAACCCCCAAAATTGCCGGTTAAGGTATGTAAACCATTTCTCAGATTTACAGAAATTCACTGAGGATGGGTTTAGCATGGGATTGTCATTTCTTGTTGATGACTTTCTTAGGGGAATCTACCAGTTCATAACAGCATGGATGCATTAGCAGCTGCAGCACTGTCCTATGATTATGATGAGGGTCCTAAACTGGTAATACTCTTTCGATACATCATTACCATGAAAAAGAAATGTTTTGTACTAAAATTTAAAATGAATCATCATGCAATAAGCAAATTTCTGTTTGTACATTGTTGCTGGTACCTCACATTTTAGAAAATCTGAAAGGAAAAAAAAAAAAAATCTAGAATAGATAGTCACTCCAAAGGTTAAGCCAATTTCTTGGCTCCTCCCCTGGTCTCCCTTTAAAGGGAGGACTTTTATCTCTCTTTTATAGCATTTTAGGTTGTCTTCATATGTTTTGCCTTAGTATGTAACTGGAAATACCTGGTTGTTGTTCAATTGAAAAATTGGAATGCTGTACTATATATAAGAATTATGACCTTTCTTTCTTCTTCCTTTGCAATTTCTCTGTTTTTAATGTACTGCTGTTAATAATAATTGTCAATCTGAGTTTTAACTTTTAACCATGGAATTAATATGAATTTATATGCAAGGCACAATATGAAAATACATCTAAAAGAAAAAACAATAAAAAACTCAAATGTTTCTGCTCCTCTTGTTTGATAACTTCTCTGTTGTTTTATATGATAATATTGTTACGGAATAAGATAACCTATTAATATTAAAATTTTTCTTTCCTTAACCGTGCAACAACGAAAGATGGATAATGCGTATTATTTTTCACCATCTATATTCAATGGCTTATAAGTAGGAAAATTTTCCCCTTTCATTTACTTTTTAGTGTAAATCTTTTGCATATTAACACTCCATTTTTCTACTACTTTTTCATATAAAGTGATATGTATAATAGCGTGTTTTGTTCTAAAATGAAAATCATCATTTTTTACTATGTGCAAAGCATTCTCACTATCACAATATACAAGAATTTTCTATGATTTGTTGTCGAATTCCTCCATTAATATTTGAATCCAAATAGCTTTCTCACATGCTTGGGTGACTATCATATATTTTTCTTCTTCTTTTCCGTTAAATTTCTCTTCCTCTTAGGTTATCATTGCCATAAGCCCATGATCATCCTCACCTCTTCCTCCTCTTTATTATTTGTTAAATAAAAAAAAATTTATATCTGTTTTCTTAACTTAATTTTCATAGTGAATTCAATTATTTCTATATTAAATGAATATAACTCTGCTATTGTTATAACAAGTTCAACTTAAGTGAATTTAAATAGATAAAAATTTTTTGCATTTATTTGTATATATAATATCGATAGCGATTCAGACTAATCGTTGATTTCTATTATTTTTAATATTTAAATTATTTCTCTCATTGAAATCAACAATTAATATCATCATCATAATTATGATATACCTAAAACGCTTTCTTTAATATCATCACTCACACTAATGTATATGTTGCGGGAAAATTGAGCATATGAAATTGTCGGCAGGCGGCTATGGTGGGGACAGGTGCCCCCGGTTCCGTTGATCCAAACCTTGGGACCGTTTGTTCATATACACACGCTTACAAGAGTTACAACAATTTACAGCTATCATCATATCATGTATATACATGTGTTTCCCCCTTGTTTTGATTTCTAGCGCCACACTAATCAAGTAGTTTTTCTTTCCAATTAACCTCAACCCTTTTATATGTGTGGAATAATCATGAGATTAGATTGCTGGATCTGTGGCTTTACTTTATTAGTCAAACATGACCGGCGCCACCGCGCCACTGCGTCACTTTTCATCATCTACATATATCATCTTCAATTTCCACAATTTTTTTTTTTTTAAATTGTGGTCAACTGCCAAGTGACCAACAGAAATCAAATCATGGTTAAATACTTAAATTGTAAATACCAAGTACTTTGTGTTATCCTTTACAATGTTACTGACTTCGAATAAAATTAGTGTGAATGCGTGATTATCATCCATGCCCGGTTTTACTAGTTAAGATAATAAAGGCTACATGTACATTTTTTTTATGTACACCTCTATTTAAGTCCTAAACAAACAAGTTTTTATATATAATGAATATGTTTTTATAGTTGACTAATTAAAATAATAAAATATTAATTAATATTATTAATTAATAAAATATAAAAACTTAATTTATTTTCAATTATTATTTTACTTTATTTTTAATTTAGTTAATATTAATTAATTAATTAATTATTGATTGTCAATATTTTTTTTTGGGGACAAGCTTATCAATACTTTTTCAATTCGAATAGGTGTAGATTCGAATAGGTGTAGTACGCGTAGTTGTTTATAGGTAATTTGAATTTGAATGTTCTAAATTTCTTTGGTGGTCTTGACGATAATTGATTTGACCAAAGTTTGTAAAGGTCATTTTGAATCTTTGATACAAGGGCTTGAGCATTTCTCATGCACCATATAATAATATTTGTGCTATATTGTAGCATTAATTAATCTCTACTCTATTAGACCTAATAAAGTTGATGTACCGATAATCAATGAGTGGATAACCCCATGTTTTTGTTACGCACAATCTACTAAGTGCTAACTTCCCAACAACTCGGCCACGCAGGATATGAACTGAAAACTAATTCCACTAAACTAACTGTAACTAACAAGCTAACAAATTACCACAGTATGATAGTTACATTTGTCTCTCTAAATTTTTAATAATTTAACTGAAGTGTTTTTGACCTGGGAGATATATATGTTGAATATATACGAAATTACTAATTATGGTACCATGCAAATTAGCTCGCTACCATAGCATAGAAACAATCAATATATACGGTCCTGGTTCTTGCTGCCCTTAGTTGACAGATAAGAGATACATTTCAAATATAATTAAAACTTATTAACCGGTTGAAGTACCTAAAAGCCAGCACCACCCGTATCCTTTACTAAAAAGAGTTTCTACATTGCACGATATATGTATTTATGTAGAAAAACAAGCTAGCTGGTTCACGTATGATATGTCATTCATCACTGATATTCAAGAATGACAATTTTTTTGGGGATTTATTCGATAATGACATAATCCATGATAAGGATATATATATAAAAAAAATTAAACTATTTTCAGTGTTTTTAAAAATTAAGTCATTCTGTATTTTTAACTATTAATTTTAATTGATTTTAATTATTATATATATAAAATTAAAATAAACAGCTAAAAACAAAAAAAACATATGAATTTTTAGACACACTAAAAATGTTTTTTATATAAAAAAATTCATTCTTCAAATTCAAAAATCAAATTATTGTTCAAAACTAAGTAATTTGCATTTTTCTTAACTTGCCTACCTACAAAACCAAAAAGCTATATTCTGAACTTTTAATTTTCTCTTTTGCATAGCTCTTTCCTTGAGAATTTATTTTGCGCACTAAACGAGGGGATTATATTTTTTTGTACACTTATCATAAAGGAAATTACAAGTTTTTTTTTTAATGTTATATATTTAAACAAACATTAGTTAATTCTTACTCCAGGTAAACAATTTCTCCATAGACATTATATAGTGCTCAGGCGTAACTTGATTCATGTTCTTAACCCTACAAGACTTCGTTGTTTTTTTTTTAATCAAAAATATATTGAGAAGAAGATTCGAACTCGAAAGATTTCTACTAGTGAAACAAAACTTTATTGTTGTTGACTTGTTATTGTAATACTTAAATAGTTAAATCTTACTTTTTGTCTTTTTAAATTTTTCTACACCAGAAGTGTTGGTCCTAACATTTTAATTATAAAAAATACTGTGCTGCATTTAATCGTCATGTTGCTAAAATCTAAATTTAATTTATTTTTTCGGTTGTTTGAAAATCAAACCAAATCTATCGGTTTAACCTAATTAACAAAAAATCATTCTATTGATTGACTCGGTTTTAGCAAAAACCGAAATATAAAAAATTAATGAAAAATTGGTTAACCAATAAACTATTAAATCGGTCTGATTTTTAAAAGAATAAAGAAAGTTTATATTATATTTTTATTAACAATAATTTTATTTATACATCAAAATTAGCCACTAAAATTAATCACGATTTATTTTATATTTTTATACGTATTTAAATTTAATATAAATACTTTATACAGCATTAATACCTCACGCGCTAGCCTCACATATAAATACTTCATACAACATCAATGTATCGCGGCTCGTTGAGCAAATCACGCTAATTCTTATTCAAAGCACCGTAAAATTATCAAGTTCATTTCTAGTTATCTTATATAAAAATCATTATATATATGAATATGGATATCTAAGTATAATAAATATAAATATTAAATGGATAAAGAAAGATTAAAAAATATAAAAGGGACGAAAAAGTTGGTAATGCTTTATCTTAGCAATAGAAGTAAATAATAAATTATATTTACAGAATTATTTCTCTATCCATTAATAAAATATTAAATAATCAAAGATTATTGTAATCAGACTCGAGAATATAAAAATCCAAGTAAAAAAAATTATTATAATTAAACACACTTCAAATCGTGATTTAAAATTTTGGTTATAATCAAACACATTAAAGTTATAAATTCAATAATTCAAATCAAAGATAAAATCATATTATAATTAAATATGGTCTAACTCATATTTGAAATATACGATTATAATCAAACACACTAAAATAATTATCAAACTTGACCTTCTAAGTCAAAATTCAAACTCAATGGAAATATTTTAGTGTTTCTTTCTAATTATAATCAAACACGCTTTAAATTATAATAGAAAATTTAATTATAATCAAACATACCCAAAGTAATAATCAATCTTAATAATCCAAATCAAAATTCAAATCCAAATTCTATAATTAAATTATAATAACACTACTAGAAACACGCTAGTTACCGTCGGATTTTCTGTTGAAATAAATCCCACGCTATTTCTGTCGGATTTTGTGTCGACATTTTCGTCGGACAGCTTCAACTGAGAATTTGACGAGCTAGTTTCCGCCGGCTTGAAGAATCCGATGCAAAATTCGACGAAAATATTTGGAGAGAAAAGTTTTTGAAATGGCGCGTATATTTGCGTCGGATTAGCCGACGCAGAATCCGACGAAAACCAAGAAAAATAAAACGCATCATTTTGTTAAATGACGAATAATTTTGCGTTGGACGTATGCCACTAAGAATCCGACGGAAACCTTAAAATATCTCCTCGACGACGCAGCCCCCTTCCCATTTGCATACTCGTCTCTCTCTCTCTCTTCTAACCTCCCCCCCAAAACCCTAACGGCGCCCCCTCACATCCGGCTACCCCCACCGTCGACGAGCCTCCCAGATGCCGCTGCCGACAACAGAGAAAACGACGTCGTGCTCCGAGGAAGGCGTCCGTGTCTTTCTCTGCCTCTCACAAGGGAAACCGAGCCGCTGCTAGTGGAGGAAGAACAAGTACCTCCGGCACCGTTCCCGCCCACCACCACCGTCGTAGGTAAGTGGTCTTCGTCCCCTCCTTCCCTTCTCCCTCTTTGCTGGTTCTTTCTCTCTCTAAGTTTGTTGGTTCTGCGTCAGCCATCGGCGCCGCCCTGCAACCGGAGTCCACGTCGCCGTCAAACGTCCCCTGCAGCCACCACAGGTTAGGGTTTGTTTTCGTTTTTTTGTTATATCCCAAAAATATTTAAATTCAGTTAGGGTTTCATGTGTTTGAAATTGTTGTCATTTAATTTGTTTGAAATTCATTTTTTTTGAAATTCATGTGTGATTTGTTCGTGTTTGAAATTCATGAAAGTATTTAATCTTTTTATGTTGAATTCTGCCCATTTAGTGTTTGAAATTCTGCTCATGTAGTTTGTAATTTAGTGTTTGAAATTGAGTTTAAAATTTTTGTACATGTAGCATTGCATTTAGTGTTTAATTTTCATATGAAATCTGCCCTTAGGTGTTTAATTTAGTTTGAAATTTGGCAACATGTAACATCTGGAACCTTTTTTTTATATAATATTTGTGTTTTATACTTTGTGCATTAGTTTGGGGTTACAAGAAGGAGAAAGGAACAGTAAGACCGAGTTGCGCAGTCATCATTATCGGTGGGGGTTTTTGACAAGCAAGGCATCGTAGGAGTGACTTTGTGTTTTAAAGCTTTGGGACGTGCGACGATGAGGTTGGTAAATGTCTTGCCAAATATTTTAAGTTAATTACAAAGAATGTGGACTTAATTTTCCTAGGATAGAGTTTTAGGTTGGAGCTGGGAGAAGGTGGTCTAGTGGCGCCTTCTCGAAAAACCTTGTTTGCTGGAAAATTGCGGAGTTATAAGGGGTTGTGCACTAGAATGGTTAGGATGACTTTGTTGATCATTTGACAATCTTTTCTTGTTAATGTTTTGATGTTGTTAAGTGTTGGAAGCCTCTAAATTTAGGGGAAACTATGCCAAAATTTCTAAAACATTAATTAAAAAAAGATTACTTCATTGTTTGTGGGATTGGTTGTCGCCATTGATGATTGGACTTGTCATGTTTGTTGAATTTTGAGGTTGTTAAGTGTTGGAAGCCTCTAAATGTAGTGGAACTTTGTCAAAAATTTTTAAAAATTCCTTTAAACAAGGCCTACTTTATGCTTTGTGTGATTGGTTGTCTCTTTTGATGATTTGAGTTGGTATTTTTACTGAATTTGATATTGTTAAGTGTCGGAAGCCTCTAAATATAGGGGATACTCTGCCAAAATTTTTTAAAAATTACTTTAAAAATAGATTAACCCAATTTAACTTGGCGGGTGCCTCTAATTTGAAGGGATGGTTTGCTGAAAATTTTGATAAAAAATAAAAAGTTGATTAATCCTATCATGTTTAATTAGGATTGTGTTTCATGGATGTCGTCGGACCGAGTCATCACTTGTGGATGTATAATAGGTTTTATGGTGACCGGGGGGGACTAAAGCGCGAGTTCTTTGACGGGGTTGATGGGTTTATTGCATATGTGTTCAATTTGGAAGAATTTAGGGTCGCGGGTGTTTCTAGGTGTCCATGCTCTAAGTGTCGTCTTCTGAACTGGATTGGTCCTGACGAAATGACCCTTCACCTGTACAGTAATGGATTCAATCATGCGTATTGGATTTGGACTTCACACGGGGAAATGGATGTGGATAACGTCAACCGTTTTGAAACCAGGGCACAATGGCGGGGTGAAAGAGTTTCAAGAATGGCATATCTAAATGCAGATACTTCTTTTGGGGAGGTTAACTGGGAAGATAATCATGAGCGGTACAATGACATGATAACAGACGCGTTTGGGATGGGTAACACAGCGGATTTAGGGAAGAAGAGCCTAATCCGGATGCCGCGAAGTTTTATGAGATGTTAGAAACTGCGTCGAGGCCATTGTTTGACGGCTGTGTACACTCGAAGTTATCCGCATGCGTACGGATGATGAGTATAAAGGCCGAGTCGAATCTAACCCAGGAATCTTTTGATAAGTTTGCGACGTACTGCAGCGAACTAATACCTGAACAAACCGAACACCCACTTAGTCACTATGATGCGAAGAAGTTGGTTTCTAAATTAGGGCTTAGTTCGATTAAGATTGATTGTTGCACTGATGGGTGTATGTTGTACTATAAGGATGACAATGAGCTATCCGCTTGTAAATTCTGTGGGAAACCTAAGTTTCGACCAGAAAAGGTTAGGGTAGGAAAACAAAGGTCTTCGAAGAGAGTTCCATTCAAGAGAATGCACTATCTCCCCCTTATTCCAAGACTTAAGAGATTATATGCATCGATGAGTTCAGCTCCGCATATGACGTGGCACTATAGTAATAGGAGAGATGACGGGGTAATGACTCACCCATCTCATG
>JASCZI010090650.1:38655-58399 GCA_036250425.1 Stylosanthes scabra | reverse complement strand
CTTGTGTTCAGATGGATTTGCACCGAACTCTAATTTTGGGAATGCGTACTCTTGTTGGCCTGTGGTGGTAACCCCTTATAACCTACCGCCTGAAATGTGCATGAAAAAACCTTACATGTTTATAACCTGCATAATTCCTGGACCAAACAATCCGAAAGGCAAGAGTGATGTGTTCTTACAGCCTTTGGTGGATGAGTTGTTAGAGTTGTGGAATGATGGAGGCTTAACGTATGATATTTCAAGTAAAAGAAACTTTCAGATGCATGCTGCACTGATGTGGATCATCAATGACTTTCCGGCGTATGGGATGTTGTTTGGTTGGTCTACTCAAGGAAGAATGTCATGTCCGATATGCATGGAAGACACGAAGGTGTTCTGGTTGAAGAATGGGGGCAAAAATTCGTGGTTTGATTGTCATTGAAGATTCCTCGAAATGAACCACCAGTTCCGTAGAAACAAAGACTCATTTAGGAAGAACATGATCGAGCAAGAGGAAGCCCCTAATAGGTTAAGTGGATTAGAAGTTTGGCAAAGGGTGAGTGGGATACCGAGAATTGTTAAGAATGGTGCTGGTTTCAGGACTCAAGGGTTTGGAAGAGACCACAATTGGACCAAACAAAGTATATTTTGGGCGTTACCCTATTGGAAGGACAATTTGGTTCGACATTGTCTCGATGTGATGCATATTGAGAAAAATATTTTTGATAATATCATGCACACAGTGATGGATGATTATCGAACAAAGGATAACGATAAGGCAAGATTAGACTTACAGGAATTGTGTAGGCGGACGGAGTTGAACCTACGGAAGTTAGATAGTGGTAGGTTTGCTAAACCAAAAGCAGCCTTCGCCTTAAGTCGCGAACAGAGACAGAATGTCTGTAGATGGGTGCAGGACTTGAAATTTCTCGATGGGTATGCCTCTAACTTAGGGAGATGCACAAATGTTGCTCAGGGTAAATTGGTTGGACTCAAGAGCCACGACTGCCATGTGTTCTTAGAGTCGTTGATTACTACCGCTTTTAGAGAACTTCCGACTAGTATATGGAAACCCTTAGTTGAGATCAGCGAGTTCTTCAAGGGTTTATGCGCAAGGGAGTTGCGGGTTGAAGACATGCTGGTGCTCGAGAAGAATATTCCGCTGATCATTTGTAAACTTGAGCGGATATTTCTTCCAGGCTTCTTTGATGTGATGGAACACTTGCCCATTCATCTTCCGTACGAAGCAAGGGTATGTGGACCTGTTCAATTTAGATGGATGTACTCGTTTGAGAGGCTAATTGGGTCATTCAATCGAACAGTGAAGAACAAAGCTCGAATAGAAGGTTCGATATGCAAGGCATTATTGTCTAAGGAGACATCATCGTTCTGTACGTTTTACTTCGAGCCACATGTGCAGACACGGAGAACTAGGACAGGAAGGAATGATGATAGGGGAGAACCGTCTTCGAATGGGGCAACGTATACGATATTCATGGAACAAGGGTCGCCGTTGGGTGCTGCTAGTTCGTACGATTTGGATGATAGGGAAAGAGCAGCCGCTCATTTGCATGTGTTACTCAACTGTGATCAGATTTCACCTTATCTTCAGTAAGTGGAACTACAACAATTACGTTGTACTCAATTAATAATTTATATAATATGCGCTAAATCATTTCGACATTTGTTTAATTTTTAGGATATTCGAGGAATCGAATCCTGGAGCCCCCATATCAGATTTCCCACTATGGTTTAGGGAATACGTTCGAGTCAATCTTTATGATTCAACCGACTATGAACTAGTTGCTCTCAGTTGGGGCCCCTTAAATAAAGCCACATATTATCCGATATACCTAGTAAATGGGTACAGATTCCATTCGTTGGGTCATTCAGTTGGGAGAAAAACAAACAACACCGGTGTGTGGGTGAGAGATTCTGGAGGTGGTGAGAGTGACTGGTACAGTGTGTTACATAATATTTTACATGTAGAGTTCTTTTGCCGCAGAAGCTATAATGTGCCGATGTTTAAATGTGAATGGTATGATCCAAGTAATACGCAAGGAACACGTAAGCACAAGGATTACCAATTCACAGAGGTTAATACTAGTCAAAAGTATTGGCATTACGATCCCTTCATCCTTCCTTAAAATGCACGACAAGTATACTATTTGCCCTATCCATGAAAGTGCAAATCCGACTGGGCGGTAGTTGTCAAAACAAAACCGAGGGGAAGGTTAGAAACTGAGTTACCGGAAACTTCAGAGTCTTTCCAAGTGGACGACCAATACCCAGCTAGACCGGTTCCGGAAACGCAGCCTCCGGCAACACTAATAAACCCCCACGTTGACGCCGATGTGGTTTTAATACAACATAATAACCAGATGGTTGAAGATGAGGAAAATGAAGACCCCGATGGAGATACAGAAGAGGAAGAATTCATAGATAACGAAGCCAGTTCGTCGGAACCTGAGGAGGAACCAATACTTTCCGATTCGGATTAGGGTTGAGTATTGTATTATCGCACCACCTGCTCCGTCGCCTCAGCCTGCTGCTACTGATCCACAACAACTAGCTCCATTGCCGCAAGCGAATGCGGATTCATCGCATGTGTCCCAGCCCGATCCCCCCTCCCAACAAGTCGTTCGAGTTCCTATCACATGGGATGGTCAGAAGGGGTATGTATACGCATATTTAATTAGCAAGTATATGAACTATCGGTCTATTTAAACTTAGATGTTACTGTTATCTACTTATAAACTTGCTTTACTTATTTTCAGATTTAATCCAGATAATAACGAGTGCATGCAAGCGATTTCTGACGTCATTGAGCTCATGCTGAACGAGCCGTGGATTAATTACTCCGAGATTCCGGCTGACGTTCATAAGCGATGGTTTGAGAAGTGGGCGGTACAGAACTCATTAGAACTTATTTAATTCTGATTATGTGTGTGCCAATTTATAAATCCTTTTTAATAAATCGTGTGTAACTTGCAGGAGGGATTTACTTGGTCCGAAGAACAGAAAAAGCAGATCAGGTAGGCCTACGACTACCGAGCAGGGAGGCGTTACCAACAAATCATGCGGGATCTCCATGACGGGGAGCTTCAAAGGCTAAAGTGGATGAGTGAGACGCTCAGGGGCGGCTGCTGCACAGGTTTGCGACTGATGAAGGTTTCAAGAAGCGCCAGGCCTCCAGCAAGGTGAATCGGGCTTCTTCAAAGGGTGGGTGCCTGCACACGGGGGGTTCTGTGACCATTCCCATGACCCGTGCAAGGATGGTAACACATTTGCTTATTTATGTCATAAATGTGTTGTATCATTTCATTACTTATTTATATGTCAACTTAATTGTAACATATCAATTTGAACATGCTTCGCAGACGAGGTCATTGGATCGTCAACCAACTGACGCAGAAGTATTCAGGGAGACCCATACACGCAAGCGTGACAGATCCATTGTGTAGAAGCGCGCTGATAACTTGCCGGTACGTATGCTTCACTCACTTAATTTTCTTAAATGTTAAACGATGTCTCTGCTTATAATTGTCATGTTATTTTCTCTCAGACCGAGTTCTCTGCCAACCTTGAGCAAGCCACCCAACATGCGTAGGAAGGGGGTAATGAGAGTGCTGCGACAGTTGACCTGAACGTTGTGTGGCGTCAGACTCTGTCTGAGCCATACAGGAACCAAGTTTACGGGGCCGGTGGATTTTTCGCTTCATCACTCCGCAGATCCAGCTACGTAGGTTCATCCGCCTCTGCCTCTAGTTCTCACACAGGTCCGGCTGATCCTGAGGTTGTGGACTTAAGAGAGCAGGTCCAAAACCTGACGCAGAGCCTGGAGAGTCAGGGGCATATGCTGCAGCAGCAGATCGACGAGGTCAAGATTCTCAAGGACACTCTAGCACAGATAGCACAGAGGGATGAGCGGACAGAGGAGCATCTACGTCGCATGGAGGAGATGCAACGATAGATGACAGCCTTCTACAACCCTTGCGCCTTGGGGCCAGCGCTACTACAGGTGGTTCCGGTACCTCAACTGCACCACCTTTGCCACCTCGTCCACAACCACCACCACAGCAGCAAGATCATGACGACGATGGTGATGACAACGACTACGAGGACACGTAGTTAGGATACTAATCATGTTTACAGTTCATACGTTTTTATATTTTTCATGTACGGACTTCATTTGTTGCATTTTTTTATTTCTTGTTATGGTTGATTTGGATTTATTATGATTTTATGTTATTTGTTGTCTGAACTACTTGGTTTGAAATCGTATTTCAGGTTTAGGTTTTAACATTGAATTCTAAGTTAATTTTTTTTGCTGGATTCAATTTCCGTCGGATTTTCCGTCGGATATTAAACATGTGGTTAACGTGATTTGCGTCAGAATTTCCGTCAGATAATTCCTACGTCAGCCTCGACATTTGCGTCGGATATTTCGTCGTGTTTTGCGTCAGATTATAATCCGACGGAAAAAGTCAAACAACATCGTTTACTTTTTTTATGATTTGCGTTGGATTGATCCGACGGAAATTTGCGTCGGACACGAAGAATCTGACGAAAATATATTTGCATCGACCTAGTTACCGTCGGATGCATATCCGACGATGAAGCTGCGGCCGTCGAATTTTGCATTAAAATCCGACGGAAAATCCGACGGTAACTAGCGTGTTTCTAGTAGTGTAAAACACATTCAAAATTATAATACAAAATTTAATTATAATCAAATGTATTAATTGTAATAATCAAACTCAATAATCAAAATCAAAATTCAATGCTATAATTAAATTATAATCAAATACACTTTAAAATATAATACAAAATGTTCTGGGTTGGTCACTTGGCAAAGAGGTCCTCCTCGGATGCGTCTTGGCTTCAAAGAGGACGGACTCGACTTCCAAGAGGTTGACCAAGCTTGGAACGGCGGGGGGTGGTACCTGCAAGGCCACTCTGACGCTCAAGTCAGTAAAAGTGTATTGGAGAATAAAGTATAAGCAAGAGAAGATTGCCTCCCCTGACCTAGATTCACTAGGTGTATTTATAGGGAAGGATTAAGAGTGGCTGTTGTTGCATTAGGTTCAAGTTAATGAATCCCTATTCTTTAGCTGCGGTTACAAGTTCTTATTGCCGTTATGAATTTAATTCTTTAATGTTATTGACCGTTACCAGTTACCTTTTTAGTCACATGCATAAAAAGGTTAGTTTAGATTGTTGGGCCAAGTTTAATAGTGGCCCATATCATAGCCCCCAAGCTTGAGCTGTACAGTTTGGTACCAGGTTGAGCTTATTTGATGTTTGTTTTGGTGTTGGGCTATAAACTGGACTGCATATATAGCAAGGTGAGGGTTGAAGCCCCAAGTTTGAGTTGTTGAAGCTTGTTGTTGAGTTGTTTATTTTTGAATGACCAAGTTGAACTTTTGTAGATCGAAAATTAGTAATGAATAGAGGTAGTTCTATGTATGTAAGCCCCCAAGGTCAACTTAGGAATTTGAAAATTAGTAAAATTTTTTCCTTAGAGATTGTGTTCCTCATACGAAAGAGGAGAACTGAAAAGAATGAAGGTTTCATTCTTAAAGTAGAGAGTGGACATGTTTGTATTGTTTGAAGTGTTTGATTGATGAACTGTTTCATAAAGAAGGGGCCGGTTAGATAAGTCTCCGACCTTTAGAGGTTGGTCAGATAAGTATCCGACCTGAAGAGGTCGGTCCGATAAGTATCCGGCCTGAAGAGGTCGGTCCGATAAGTATCCGACCAAATGTCGGTTAGATAAGTCTCCGACCTGAAGAGGTCGGTCAGATAAGTATCCAACCAAATGTCGGTTAGGAAGCCAACCTGAAGAGGTCGGTCAGATAAGGCTCCGACCTAAAGAGGTCGGTTTGATAAGGCTCCGACCTGAAGAGGTCGGTCAGATAAGGCTCCGACCTGAAGAGGTCGGTCTGATAAGGCTCCGACCTGAAGAGGTCGGTTTGATAAGTTCTGATAAGAGATCGGTTAGATAACTCTCCGGCCTGAAGAGGTCGGTTTCATAAGTCTCCGACCTGAAGAAGTCGGTTAGATAAGTATCCGACCTGAAGAGGTCGGTTAGATAAGTATCCGACCAAATGTCGGTTATATTAGTCTCTGACCTGAAGAGGTCGGTTAGGAAGCCAACATGAAGAGGTTGGTCAGATAAGGCTCCGACCTGAAGAGGTCGGTTTGATAAGTATCTGACCTGAAGAGGTTGGTTTGATAAGGCTCCGACCTGAAGAGGTCGGTTTGATAAGTTCCGATCAGAGATCGGTTAGATAACTCTCCGACCTGAAGAGGTCGGTTTGATAAGTCTCCGACCTGAAAGGTCGGTTAGATAAGTATCCGACCAAATGTCGGTTAGATTAGTCTCTGACCTGAAGAGGTCGGTTAGGAAGCCAACCTGAAGAGGTTGGTCAGATAAGGCTCCGACCTGAAGAGGTCGGTTTGATAAGTATCCGACAAAATGTCGGTTAGATAAGTCTCCGACTTGAAGAGGTCGATTTGATAAGTATCCGACAAAATGTCAGTAAGATAAGTCTCCGACCTGAAGAGGTCGGTTTGAAAAGTCTCCGACCTGAAGAGGTCGGTTTGAAAAGTCTCCGACCTGAAGAGGTCGGTTTGAAAAGTCTCCGACCTGAAGAGGTCGGTTTGATAAGTCTCCGGCCTAAAGAGGTCGGTTTGATAAGTTTCTAATCAAAGATCGGTTTGTTAAGGCTCCAACCTAAAGAGGTCAGTTTGATAAGTCTCCGACCTGAAGAGGTCGGTTTGATAAGTCTCCGACCTGAAGAGGTCGGTTTGATAAGTATCCGACAAAATGTCGGTAAGATAAGTCTCCGACCTGAAGAGGTCGGTTTGAAAAGTCTCCGACCTGAAGAGGTCGGTTTGATAAGTCTCTGACCTGAAGAGGTCGATTTGATAAGTCTCCGACCTGAAGAGGTCGATTTGATAAGTTTCCGATTAGAGATCGGTTTGTTAAGGCTCCGACCTAAAGAGGTCAGTTTGATAAGTCTCCGACCTGAAGAGGTCGGTCCGATAAGTCTCCGACCTGAAGAGGTCGGTCTCTCCGACCTGAAGAGGTCGGTCATATAAGTTTCCGACCTGAAGTGGCCGATTTGTAAGTCTCCGACCTAAAGAGGCCGGTTAGATAAGTCTCCGACCTGAAGAGTCCGGTTAGATAAGTCTCCGACCTGAAGAGGTCGGTTTGATAAGTCTCCGACCTGAAGAGGTCGGTTAGATATAACATAGTATGTTGATGAAAGAAAATTTGAAAATTAGGCAATTGTGGAATACATATAATTCAATGATGGGTAGTAGTGATGCATCTTTAATGTAAGCATATAATAATATGTTGTATACGTAATGAACCTTGAGGTTGAGTTAGAGCTCATGTTAAGCATTCATATAAGAGGTCAGCGATGTTTGATAATGAGAATGCGTGTCAGTTAGAGAACATAATAGATGATAGACAATTGTATACATGAATATGGATAACATATATCATGCGAGAAAAGAGTACGACTAGATTTGAAGTATGGAATAAGTTCAGAATAAACCTCCCTTTTAGTGGGGTTTGGGGAGTTCATGCCTAGCTTGCTAGGTTGTTGAATGATAGCTTGGTTAGGTTTGCAAAATAACAGGATGAGTTAATTGGTTTAAGAGTGCCGACCTATATGCCAGTCTTGTGGTGGCCATAGCCTCTTGACGTTAAACTGTCTTTAACTCAAGAGGAATAGTTGTGCAATAATAGATAATAAGGTATAGATGGCGGGAGTTGAAATTTGGATTTTTAAGAGTATAGAAAAGAACATTGTAAAGCATTGTAGTATTCATAAAAGAGATTGAAAATCATGATAACGTGTATAACAGAGAAATGAGCTCTTCATTAGCGTGGCCGAGCTGTAAACTTGCATTAAAGAGATCGGAAATCATGATAACATGCATAAAAGAGATCAGAAATCATGTTAACTGAAAAATAAAACTTAAGGCCGAGCTCTTAGTTAGAGAGGCCGAGCTGTAAACTTTCGTAAAAGATATCAGAAATCATAATATCATGCATAAAAGAGATCGGAATCATGTTAACTGAAAACAGAACTCAAGGCCGAGCTCTTAGTTAGAGAGGCCAACGAGCTGTATATTTTCGTAAAAGAAATCAGAAATCATAATAACATGCATAAAAGAGATCGAAAATTATATTAACTGAGAAATAGAACTTAAGGCCGAGCTCTTAGTTAGAGAGACCAGCGAGCTGTATACTTTCGTAAAAGAGATCGGAAATCATAATAACATGCATAAAAGAGATCGAAAATTATGTTAACTGAAAAATAGAACTTAAGGTCGAGCTCTTAGTTAGAGAGGCCAACGAGCTATATACTTTTGTAAAAGAGATCAAAAATCATAATAACATGCATAAAAGAGATCAGAAATTATGCTAACTTAAAAACAGAACATAAGGCCGAGCTCTTAGTTAAAGAGGCCGGGCTGTGTACTTTTGAAAAAGAGATCAGAAATCATAATAATATGCATAAAAGAGATCGAAAATTATGTTAACTGAAAAACAGAACTTAAGGCCGAGCTCTTTTAGTAAGTGGCCGAGGTGTTTTAGTGCTTGGCCGGGCTGATTAAGTATGTTTTAATGAGAGTAAAGATAGTTGTCCGTTACAACAAAACAGATCAATGAAATAATTAGAGTCATCAATGAGAGTAAAGATAGTTGTCCATTACAACAAAACAGATCAATGAAATAATTAGGGTCATCAATGAGAGTAAAGACAATTGTCAGTTACACAAAATAGAGATAAAGATGATGGTGAGTAGTCACATATGTGAAAGTGTAAATATAGGACAGAAA
This sequence comes from Stylosanthes scabra, assembly GCA_036250425.1. Classification (NCBI taxonomy): domain Eukaryota; kingdom Viridiplantae; phylum Streptophyta; class Magnoliopsida; order Fabales; family Fabaceae; genus Stylosanthes; species Stylosanthes scabra. Next base: position 49,554 of record JASCZI010090650.1, on the reverse strand, counting down.
AAGAACATGTATTATAGCAGTTTATAAGTATGGCCGTTACGGATAGCAGTTATCAAGTCCTAATTTTTATTATATGGCCGTTATGGATAGCAACCGTTACTGATGAGCTGTTTTTAATTGCTTTAATTTAAATTTATAATGTGCTTTTTTCTTTTTCACAAAGAAAAGTAAAGAAAAGAAATTACATGTAGAACAAAAAAAGAGCATGCATTATAGCGGTTCATGATGATTGAAAATTATTAGGGTTTTATTTTTAGAGTTTGGCCAAAGTGTTTATGATATCAGCGGCTATTAGGGTTTTTTTATTTCCAAAGAGTCTGGCCGGACTGTTTTAGTACCTAGCCGGACTGTTTAAGTATTGTAACAAGTGTAATCGGTATTCTTTTATGAGAAAATATGATACTTGTTATCTCTTCTTTTTGTTAACTGTAATGTAGTTGAGGACAGAAATCCTAATGGATACTTTGATGGTTCAGTGAAGCAGAAATTGGCTTCAGCCTCATGGTTAGTAGCAGGGTGGTTGACCTCTTCCCTTCAAAAAGAGATCAGCACGGATTGCAAGGAAGTCACCAAGGCCAACGATCAAGTGTTGTTTGGTGTGACTCCATTGTTAACTCGTCACCATGCTTTTAACTCCTGAAAAAGAGAAGAAAAGCAAAGAAAAAACAAGACGAAAATGTGGGGATCATTAGTGTTCGGCCCCATGGTGGGCGCCAATGTTCTAGGCTGGTCACTTGGCAAAGAGGTCCTCCTCGGATGCGTCTTGGCTTCAGAGAGGGCGGACTCGACTTCCAAGAGGTTGACCAACGGCAAGTGGTGGCACCTGCAAGGCCATTCCGACGCTCAAGTCAGTAAAAGTGTATTGGAGAATAAAGTATAAGCAAGAGAAGATTGCCTCCCCTGACCTAGATTCACTAGGTGTATTTATAGGGAAGGATTGAGAGTGGCTGTTGTTGCATTAGAGTCAAGTTAATAAATCCCTATTCTTTAGCTACGGTTACAAGTTTTTATTGCCGTTATGAATTTAATTCTTTAATGTTATAGACCGTTACCGGTTATCTTTTTAGTCACATGCATAAAAAGATTAGTTTAGATTGTTAGGCCGAATTTAATGGTGGCCCATATCACAAAATATTATTATAATCAAACACACTTTTGTTAATAATAAAATTTAATAATTCAAATCATAGTTTAATATTATATTTATATTATAATCAAACATTATCTAAATCATAGAATAAAATCACATGTTAATAAAAGACTTATAAAATTAGATACATTTTAAGAAAACAACAATAATAAGCCATGGTAGTCAATTATAGAATTTCATGTTTTCCTTTTACTCAATTTCACTCTCTTATGCTACTTTCGGTCTTATCCAACTAGCATGTTTTTCTTTGACTCAATTTCACTATCTTTTGTTGCTCTTGATTTTATCTAAGACCATAGCAAAAACAATCAAGATCCACAATTAATAATATTTCTAATATAATTTAAATGAAGAATCTTACCAAAATGTGAAAGGCCTATCACAGTGTTCGTATAAACGAAAAATAGTGAAGTTGCATAGAAGAAAAGAGGATTATTAATTAGTTAGGGTGGAGGAGAAGATGGTGGGGTGTGTGTGAGAGAGAAGTACAGAAGTGGAGGGGCGCGTGTCTCAGAGTGTAATTTATTTTTTAATTTTTATATTTTAAATTTATATAAATATAAAAATATGGTGGCTGATTTTGATATACATATAGCATATCTCTTTAATTAAATAACTTTATTATATATTTAAATGAATTAGTTTGATTACAATTTAATCTCGATTATTTATTAAATTTTTAAACTACTCATAACTCTATGGATTATGTCCTTGCAAGTTTGTTTATTTTAATAAAAGTGTATATTAAAGTAAATAAAAATAAAATAACTAATAATTGATTTTGACAAAGAGAATGGCGATTATTCTCATCTTTTTTAAACGATAATGAGTTCTTTAGGGTGTCCAAACAATAACGAGTTTAATTTCGGTATAGCCTTTTAAATGTAAATACTGATAATTTAATTTTTTGTATTATTTAATCTTGTATTTGAAGTTTTGAACCATCAGTATCCGACTCATCATTTTTTAAAACTAAAGTTATTGGTTTTCTGGCATTTTTTTAAATGATAAATTTGCTATTTTTAATATAATAACAATTAGGAAAAAAAAAAAAAGAAAACACACGATTGAACTTTGATATAAGATTTCTTTACACCTTGGATACATGAAAATTAAGTTCATATTATATATAGAGATGTATTTGATTTGCTTTTATTTTTTATTTTTAATATTTTCTGCTTTTAAAATTTTATAAAAGAAAAAATAATAATTTTATTATTTTCATTATTTTTCCTTTTACATAATTCTAAAAATAAAAATACAATATATATGCAAATATAAAACCAAAGTACTCTAAAATATTTTTTCGTCTCCTTAATTAAAAATAATTATTTTTCATTGGTCAATGCGCACCAAACAATAATACAAAATGACACTCATCATTCCTTTACAAATAAGATCGAATAGATTAATTGAGAATCAATATATAGTTTCTCCTCACCATTTCTTTCTCTTTTTCTATCATTTGATAACTAAATTTAATGATAGAAAAAGAAGCTGATCCGACTTGTCATAAGCTCGGCCCAGAAGAGCTCAGCAAAGAGAGCTCTTAAACAACAAACGAACCATCGATCACTTATAAGCCCAAATGAACTCTACAATCCAAACTCTTATCCACACAATCCATCTTGACAAGCCCAAGACCCGAACCGATCAGTTGCGCCGCTGCCAAGTCCAAACTGACTACATATACAAAACCCTAATCTGATCAGCCGATAAAATCAACACGTGCCAATAAGATCAGTTAACAACTTAGTCATCAATTCTTATCAACTAAGCATTCGATACCGAAAAACTCGGGATACGCTCCGTAAGCCCTCTAACGGCATCACAATCAATAACCGATCACTCAAGTCACTCTATTTAACTAACCTAGCTAGGTCTAGGAAAGGTAAGTTCTCTTCTCCATCACATTCACTAAACTGCTAAACACTTCTTCGTATCTGACTTGAGCGTCGGAGTGGCCTTGCAGGTTCACCCCCCCCCCCACGCCGTTCCTTGGAGATAAGAGCTACACTGAAGATTATTGTGGAAGCTGAAGTGCTTCTCCCTCGTCTGAGCACATTAATCCTTGAAGAGCTCATCCGCGAAGTCCTCGGATGGCCGAACTCTTCCCACTTCCGCACCAGAACAATTGGCGCCCACCGTGGGGCCTACTATTTATTGACTAACCCACTTTACCGTTTTTTCTTTCTCTTTTCCTTGTCTTCCTCTTTTTTGCAGGAATCGATCATGTCGAACGGAAATCCTTCAACCCCAACTCCTCAAGAGCTCGCCGAACTCTTCAATTCTATGAAAGAAGAGCTCCAACAGCTCAAAAACGAGCGTGCTGAGAGGAACAAAAAAGAGGGAAGCAAACCTCAGAAAGAGACTGAGGATGACGATGATGACATCGTAACCAGCGGTGTCCTCAAAACCAGACGGAGTAAGGCCCTATCCAAAGAGATCATGGACTATGAAATGCCCCTGAACTTCACTTTGCCGACCACTCTGAAGCCTTATAAAGGAGTCGGAGATCCCATCATCCATGTTACAAAGTTCGAAAATATGATGATCCTTAATGGTGCTTCTGATATCATCCTCTGCCGATCATTCCCCAGTTTCCTTGATGGTTCGGCACTTCTATGGTTCTCCTCCCTACGTGAGGGTTCAATCAGCTCATTCCAGGAGCTGTCGGATCAGTTTGTCAACCACTTTGCTGCTTCGGCGATCTACAAATACGACTCCGATTACTTGAGTACCATCAAACAAGGTCCACACGGAAGTCTCCGTGAATACATGGAGAGGTTCTAAGAAGCCGCCACAAAGATACCTAATCTTGATGCCAAAGTCCACCTCCATGCACTTAAGAGTGGACTCCGACCTGGTAGGTTCCAAGAATCCATCGCAGTCAAAAAACCAAAATCCCTAGCCGAGTTCAGAGAAAGAGCTCACGGCCAAATTGAGATCGAAGAGTTCTGCAAAGCTAGGCGCTCTGACAAACCCGAACCGAACAAATCGGATGCCCGACCCGTTAAGCCTGCTAACAACAACTCCAATAACGGTAGCCGAGATGCTCGGAAGACTTTCCAACTGACCCCTAAGTTCGAGAGCTACACACAATTCAACAAAGACAAATCTGAGATCATCAAAGAGATCTTGAACTCTAAACTGATCAAACCACCCTCCAAGGCTGGAAACTACAAAGATCAAAAGTATGTTGACCTATCAAAATATTGTACTTTCCATCAAAAACATGGACACAACACATCAGATTGTGTCATAGCCAATGACTTGCTTGAGAAGTTGGCTCGGCAAGGTCATTTAGACAAATACATCGGTCGGCGGATGACAAAGAAATCCACTGAGAGCTCTTCTAACCCAAAGTTTAAGGACAAACAGATCGTCGATGGAACCCTTGAGATGGAAGGGGAGTTACTTCATATCTCTGGAGGCTTTGCAGGAGGTGGTAACTCTATCTCGGCTAGGAAGAAGTCCTTCAAGGCAACGATGGCCGTTGAAGGAACTGACCTCTCTGACATTCCCAAACTGGATGTTCCAGAGATCACTTTTCAACCATCCGACTTCAAAACAACTAAGGAAAATCTAGATGATCCAGTGGTCATCTCTGTCTTCATAGGCAAACTGCTCGTCCATAAGGTCCTCCTTGACCCAGGAAGCAGTGCCGACGTCTTGTTTTACTCTACCGTCAAGAGGATGCAAATCAGTGAAAAAGCTCTTCAGCCGTCCATAGGAGAACTGGTCGGCTTCTCAGGCGAGTGTGTCCCAATCCTCGGCTATGTGTGGTTGCGAACCACACTCGGTGAACCTCCTAACTCTAAAACTCTTGATGTTCAATATTTAGCAATTGATTGTCCTAGCCCTTATTATTTTATACTAGGCAGACCTAGTTTAAATGTTTTTGGAGCTATTGTTTCCACTTTACACTTGTGTGTTAAGTTTCTTGCGCAGAATAACAAGATAGCCACTGTTCATGCCGACCACAAGAAAGCTCGGAAATGCTACAACACTAGTCTGGTGATGTCTCCGGAAACAAAGCTGAAGAGTGTGAACTCAGTCTACAACGTAGAAGAGCTCCCACCTCTAACAGAACTTGATCCAAGGACGAACATTGAAGATCGTCCAACACCAACCGAAGAACTACAAAAGCTCATCCTTGATGATGATCCTAACAAGTTCACTTACATTGGCAGCACTTTGCCGCCCACAGAGAAAGCCGAACTCATCAAACTCCTAAGAGACAATGTCCATCTCTTTGCATGGAGTCCTGCTGACATGCCTAGAATAGATCCAGAGGTCATCTGCCACAGACTAGCTATCAACCCAGCAGTCCGACCAGTTGCTCAAAAGAAAAGACACCTCAGTTCTAAGAAGCAAAAGGCAGCACAAGAGGAAACCGAGAAGTTAATCAGAGCTGGCTTCATCAAAGAGGTCTGCTTTAGCACATGGCTAATGTGGTCATGGTAAAGAAATATAATGGTAAATGGAGGATGTGTATAGATTTCACAGACCTCAACCGAGCTTGCCCTAAGGACGCATATCCTTTACCTTGCATAGATAAGCTTGTTGATAACACTTCTGGTTTTAGTACTTTGTCTTTTATGGATGCTTTCTCTGGTTATAATCAAATTATGATGCACTCTTCTGACCAGAGTAAGACTGCTTTTATTACTAACAATGGTAATTTCTGTTATAAGGTTATGCCGTTCGTTTTAAAGAATGCAAGTGCAACCTATCAAAGGGTAATGGACAAAGTCTTCGCTGATCAGATCGGCCGCAACATGGAAGTTTATGTCGATGACATGGTGGCAAAGACCCCTGAAGGCCGGCCACATACTGAAGACTTAAAAGAGATCTTCAGTCAACTACACAAGTACAACATGAAACTAAACCCTGAGAAGCGTGCATTCGGAGTTCAGGGAGGCAAGTTCCTTGGCTTTATTCTAACAAGCCGAGGAATAGAGGCAAATCTAGAAAAGTGCCAAGCAATAATCAACATGAGAAGTCTTCAGTCCATAAAAGAAGTACAACAGCTAATTGGTCGTTTGGCTGCCCTTTCTAGGTTCTTGCGAAGGATAGCTCACCGATCATATCATTTCTTCCAAGCTCTTCGTAAACAAGCCGAGTTCATCTGGAACGAAGACTGTGAAGTAGCCTTCAATGAACTGAAACAGATCCTATCTTCCCCACCGATCTTACACAAACCTGATGTTGGCAAACCTTTACTCTTATATCTGTTTGTTACCGACTTTGCAATCAGCTCGGTCCTCGTTTTAGAAATGGATAAACAACAACGGTCGATCTACTTTGTGAGCAAGTTACTCCAAGGAACTGAACTTCGCTATCCTAGGATGGAGAAGTTGGCTCTAGCCTTAGTCATAACAGCTCGGAGGTTAAGGCATTACTTTCGAAGCCATTCAATCATTGCCAAAACAGATCAACCTATGAGGAACATCCTCACTAAACCTGACTTGGCGGGTCGGCTAATCAAATGGTCGATTGAACTCTCTGAGTTTGATATCACTTATCAATCCAAAGGTTCAATCAAGTCACAACAGCTCGCAAACTTCATAGTCGACCTGACCACTCCAGAACCAATCACTTCAAACAACCAATGGACTCTGTATGTGGATGGAGCATCCAACCCCCATGGCTGTAGAGCAAGAATAGTCTTAGAACACGACAACAACTTGGTAACCGAACAGTCTTTGCACTTTGAGTTCAACACAAGCAACAACCAAGCTGAGTATGAAGCCCTTCTAGCTGGACTCAGACTAGCCAAAGAGCTCAACATCAACAATCTAGTGGTCAATTGCGACCCACTCTTAGTCGTTCAGCAGGTAAATGGGGTCTTTCAGGTAACAGACCCCCCCTCAACTTATACCTTAAATCTGTGCAAACATTAATGACTTCTTTTGCTAAAATTGAACTTAATCATATACCTAGAGAGAACAATATTCGTGCTGATGTTTTATCCAAACTAGCTGCTACTCGACTTGGTGGATCTTCAACGTTGACACAACTTGAACTCCTCCAACCGAGTGTTTCACCATCTACCATTATGAATGTTTCACAGGATACAGACTGGAGATCACCTTTCATTCAATACCTCCTCACTAATTCAATTCCAGAATGCATAAAGGACACAAAGAGATTCCGAAGACAAGCAACTCAGTACACACTGCTCGGAACCGATCTCTACAAGAGAGGATTCTGCCGACCTCTTTTAAGATGTCTCAACCCCTCTGAGGCAGAACTTGCGATGGACGAAGCCCATGAAGGCGTCTGTGGCACTCACATAGGAGGCCGAAGTCTTGCTAACAAGCTACTCAGAGCTGGATACTGCTGGCCTACACTCAAAGCCGATTGCATGCAAAAGGTGAAGACTTATGACAACTACCAACGTCATGCACCAACCATTCACCGTGGATGAAGACCTCAACATGGCAACAATTCGGCAACAAGCAATCCAACGACAAACAGCTCGGAGGTACAACCAAGGAGTCAAACCGAGATCATTCAAGCAAGGAGACTTAGTCCTTCACAAAACTGAAGAAGCAAGAAAACCCCAGGCCAAGGCAAGCTCGCCCCAACTTGGGAGGGACCGTTCAGAATCTCAGAAATGCTCGGCAAAGGAGCTTACAAGTTAGAATCTTTAGATGGTACTATTTTACCAACTACTTGGAATGTTCAATCCCTCAAATTGTACTACTCTTAGGTTGGGACAAGGTGATGCACTCTTTTTCCTACTCACAAGCTTTTTCCTACCCTGGATTTTGCTTGGAGAGGTTTTAATGAGGCACCCCACCCCCAACCTATCACCCACATTAATAAAAGTGAGAACTTTTATACTTTCTGGTTTATTACCTTTTACTATTACAACTCATAACTCTTGCCAAAATCGGGTTCTGAACACTTAATCAGACAATGCCGATCACTACTACATTCAATTAAAAAGAACTCGACAAAAGCCGAACACTTCATTAACTGACTATCCAACCGTTCCTTGAAACCGAACAGTACACTTATCAAACTGATAAGTGACCAACTCCCATATACAATTAACTTAGAATATTGACAAACATTTAAGAGTCCCAACTACTCGAACTTAATATCATCTACCATATCAAATATTTTCTTCCACAATTTTAACAACCCAATTTCACAAATTCTATGTGAATAATCAATGCTTTATAACTTATCCTATGTATAAGTTAACTATTTGATGCGTATCATCAACCGTCTAACCAATTGCTTATCTTGCGAATAAGTAACCAGATTTTGACAAACTATCAAAGGCAATCCCATTTCTATTCAATACGGTTATATTACTCTAAGCATCAAGCCGAAATTACTAACTACTCCGAAGTTCAGTACGATTACTCAAAACAACTACATAGCAATTGTCCAAATAACTTTACTAAATAATAAATAGTAAAGTAAACCGTTCCCAACTACAAACCAAAACATATCCAAACAACCTTATCACCTAGATAAGTTAATTGTTCAAAACAGAACACAAAACAACAATTCACAAACAGTTTTCTAAACATAGATTATAACTTATCTACAACTAAGTTATAAAACCTAAGCTCCTCTATCATCTGGATTGTGGTCGTCGCCACCCTCCAAATCCACCTCATCATCATCGACTAGAGCCCCATTGTGCACGACCTTGATTGGATCCAACTTGTCAAACTTCAAGTCGGGGAAGAAGAACTCGGCCTGCTTCCGAGCTCTTTCGAACCCAGCTTCCATCATGACGAAACCATGGTCCTCCTTGCTAGTCTCTGCCTCTTTCTTCTTAACACAGAGTTCAACAACTCTGGCCTCTAACTCGGTCTTCTCCTTATCCAACTTCTGGAGCTTTCCCTTCAACTGCTCTACACTCGACTTCAGTTCTGACAACTCCCTGTCCTTCGCAGTTATCTGCTCCATAGCAGCTTGGAACTTCCTCTCCATTTCCAAGCTCTTTTGCACCTCCATATTCTTCTCTTTCTTCTGCTCAGCCTCTTTTTTGGCTTTCAAATCCTCGTACCTACCAATACACAAGAGCCGAGCAGCACAAACCTACACAACAACAAATCAATTATACAACTCATATACAAACCCAAACACATATCTCCAAAAAACAAAAAGAAAATAATAACTACCTGCATAAACTGAGCACGCGTAATATCGTCCACAGACCCAACCAACTCAAGGTCTGTCTTCGATTGGAAATGCTCTTCAGCAATAACCGAAACGGGGAAGTGCTCGGACCAAACCGAGGTCAGATCTTCTTCCCCACCATAACCATGCAGTTTCCTCTATTTTTCTGTGATCTGTTTCACATCTTCTAAGCTGACCTCCTTCCCACAGCATCTGCTAGAGGTCAGATCAATCACCTTTTTACCAGAGCCACCTTCTTCTGCCCTCCTCCTCTTCATACTAGGCGCACTCTTTTCTTCTCAGGGGGCTGATTAACCACCACCTCCTCTTCAGTCTTGATGACATTTGAGGCTGAATGACCTCTTTCAGCCCTACTTTTGAAGAAATTCTTCAAACCCCAAGTAGTCGTCTCTGCAATAAGACACAAATTACAAATCAGCAACATTCAATAAATAACAGAATCAATACAAAATCAATACCCTACATAACTTTATCTAAATATCTCTCTGCATACTCTCTCTCCTTGTCCCATTTAAACACCATGTTCAAGGAAAGCACCTCCTTAGTACATACATTATTTTCTAAGAACTCCACTACCCTCATACTTTCCTCATTCAGCTTAGCCATACCTAATTCGGTACCGGTTCCGAATACCAATACAACGGAAACCTTTCTAAGTCGAACTCATCAAGATAGAAAGGAAACAGTTCTTCTGCACAAGCAACCTTCACAAACATCTCCTTAAAGTCCTTATACGATTGCCTATAAAGTTCGAACAAAGTTTTTCCTTGAACATTGTTCAAGGTCACCAAGCCCCCCTTCCGAACTCCCTTAGCTTGGAAAAATGAAAAGAACACTTCCAGCAAAGGATCCACCCCCAAATACTCCATCAATATCTCAAATCCTCTTATGAATGCCCAAGCATTCGGATGGATTTGAGACGGGGCACACTTCAATTGACTTAACACCCCACATTCAAACTCCGTAAATGGAAACTTAATTCCTACATCTAAGAAAACGGTCGTATAGATGTAAACATACTCCCACCCCTCACCTCTGAAATAAACCCTATCCCCTTCCTCGCAAGGCAGAAACCTCAACTTCACACCACTCCCTTCACGAACCCATATTGAGGGATCACCTATTTTCTCTACACTTTCCATATCTAAAAACAAAGATGACAGTTCCCTGACCTCCCCTTTAACCCAAGAATAGTTTTCCCCCACAACCACTACTGCCTTCCCATTCTCGTCAGTCTCTCTATTCATTGCCATCACCGACAAGAACTAACACACAAGCAGAATCACAAAAAACAAACACTAACAAGAAGAAGCAGATGACGAAGATGTATATAGAGATGTATTTGATTTGCTTTTATTTTTTATTTTTAATATTTTCTGCTTTCAAAATTTTATAAAAGAAAAAATAATAATTTTATTATTTTCACTATTTTTCCTTTTACATAATTCTAAAAATAAAAATACAATATATATGCAAATATAAAACCAAAGTACTCTAAAATATTTTTTCGTCTCCTTAATTAAAAATAATCATTTTTCATTGGTCAATGCGCACCAAACAATAATACAAAATGACAT
>JASCZI010090650.1:16972-33211 GCA_036250425.1 Stylosanthes scabra | reverse complement strand
GGGTAACGGAGCCAGAATTAGCTACGGCGTTTTACATCCCCTTCTACGCTGGACTCGCGGTTGGGAAGTACCTATGGTCCAACACATCAACAGCAAAGGATCGCGACCGTCACTGTGAAATGATGCTGACGTGGCTCAATAACCAACCCTATTACAAGAAATCAAACGGCTGGGATCACTTCATCACCATGGGGCGCATCACATGGGATTTTCGAAGGTCCAAAGACGAAGACTGGGGTTCAAGCTGCATCTACAAGACCGGGATGAGGAACGTCACGCGCCTCCTCATCGAGCGTAACCCTTGGGACTACTTCGACGTCGGTATTCCCTATCCGACCGGGTTTCACCCCCGATCTGACTCTGACGTAACTCGCTGGCAGCAGTTCGTACGCGATCGCCGCCGCAGCTCGCTCTTCTGCTTCGCCGGCGCGCCACGCCGCTCTTTCCCGAACGACTTCCGAGGAGTGCTGCTGAACCAGTGCCGCGACTCCGGAGAATCGTGCCGAGCCGTGAATTGCGCCGGGAGCCGATGCTCGAACGGGACGTCGGCGATCATGGAGACGTTTCTTGAATCGGATTTCTGCCTTCAGCCGAGAGGGGACAGCTTCACGCGGCGGTCGATCTTCGATTGCATGCTGGCAGGTTCGATTCCGGTATTTTTCTGGCGGCGGAGTGCTTACTTTCAGTACGAGTGGTTCTTGCCGGGTGAACCGGGTAGTTACTCGGTTTACATAGACCGGAACAAGGTTAAGAATGGGACTTCGGTGAAAGCGGTTCTTGAAGGGTACAGCAAGGAAGAGGTTAGGAAAATGCGGGAGAAAGTGATCGAGTATATTCCAAGATTGGTTTATGCCAAAAGTAACAGTGGATTGGAGGGAATGAAGGATGCTTTTGATGTTGCCATTGAAAGTGTATTTAGAAGGTTTAGGGATCAAGAAGATTTGAGTTTCACCAAGTGGAGGTAGACAAAAATTGAGTGTTTCATTCAGTAAAGAAAATTGGGGTAGATAAATAAATAATAAATAAGAGCACCATTTTTTCGTTTTTCATGTAAGTTTGGTAGGATAATGTTTTTTCTTTTACAGGTTTGAATTATTTATTAATATATAACGGTATGTACCATATTACCATATAATATGAATTGATAGCTATTGGCATTCTTTTCAACTATAACTTTAGTATTGTGTTATACACTTGATTGATATCTGTTGTTACTCGTTACTAATATTTAACTTTTTAAGGGCATAAATGAATGAGTGAGGCTGTGACATTATGTCCAATGGCATGTAAGATACATAACTACAATGGATGCTGTTACTTCTTTCTTTCTCTTCCATAGGTTGAGATTGGTGGGCCTATCTGAGTCTCTAATCAAACTCTTGCAGATGCAGTGTTGCTTGTAATAATGCTCTGAGCTGGGGCCGATGATGTTTCATGGTTCTCTTCTGTTCTGTTTTCCCTTTAAAACGATCAATCATTGGATGTCCACATGGAAATGTAATATCTTAAAGGAAAAATGCATGCATTAAAAAAAAGCCTACTATGTTTTTATTTTGACACCAAAGGACATGGTTAATGAATTTGTTAAACAATCGCTTGTTTTTGTTTTTGTAGGCAGTCTGTTGTAGCATGAGCCTATGAGGCTGTGCTATGTGATTGGGAATGATTGCATCAATTTCACCAGGTGGCAAGGAAAATAATCGTACAAACTACGAAGGAGCCACTCTCAAAAGTTTTTTTTTTTTTTTCATGGTATCCCCAAATCCGATAGGTTGAGGACTAATTCACCGTGGATCGGAGCTCCACTTAAGAATCTGCCGCTGCCAATGGGTTGCTGCATACATAAGGCAGGATTCGAACTCCCAACACTTGCTTAAGCGGACTAGTGAGCTGACCACTAGACCAACCCAAATTATTGCCTACTCTCAAAAGTTAAAATTTGTGGCCTCACTTCTTTTAATTAATTAAGTGGGGAATCTATTCAATTGGCAATTGCTGCAGTGGCCTTGTGGGCCTTCAAAGGGTTAATGACGCATAATGATAAAGATAAGTCCTTTGCCTCCGCATTAAACATACTGCCACGGTGTAAGGTTAAGAATAAAGTGCCCCTAAATACACATTACTCATTAATTTAAGACCTTTTAGTATTACTAAAGTCACATTAGAAAATATAAATAAAAAGGGAATCCTATCCAAGTAACCTTTCTATTATTTATTTTCACGGTAACTCTTTTGTGATGATGGCATCATATTCATAGTTGCGGCAACAACTAGGAAGGGACACAAGAGTAAGGACATGCCATGCTAAAGAAGAAAAGCATAGTGATGAAAATGACACTTTCTCTATTAAGCTTTTTTCTATTATTGAAATTTCTTTGATAAAAGACATAAATATAAGTGTCTGGGTTTGTTTATTCAACTTGGACCAGCTTTGATATATATACGATTTCCTTCAAGTTTATATATAGTTGTTGAATTTATTAGTAGAGAAAAAGTTTATAAATTTTTATGTCAAAAACCACTATCCCAGTGTTTTATATCCTTTCACTTTAGAATGAGAAATTAGTCAAATTTCTTCTAACATTTATAAAATAAACATTTCAATTCCTTTCTTCTTTTAATTGAAACAAAATAACAGATGCTAAGTCGGCACCGTCAAATTATTGAACTGTGGTGCAAAAGACTACTCTTCTCAGAAGATAAATATAAACAGAAGCATGTGCAGTGAACACATGTAGATAATCACAATTAGGACATAAATGGCATACAATTAGACAATGTAATGTATGTATAACTGCACTCTGCACATGCATGAAGATCTATGTTGAGCAAAAATATAAATAGATTAATTAACCTAGTATTTGCTGCCAAGAACTGTGATGCCTCCTTTCAGTATAATTAACCATAATCAGAGCTGACATTGCTCAGGTAGAATCAACATTACTAATAATGTGGGTATTACCTATATATATATATATATATATATATATATATCACATATAATAATGCAGACATTATAGATTTCCTAAATGTTGAAGGCAGAAGCTGACACTTGTATCATGTGCATGTCAGTATTTTTAATAGATGTAATTGCTTAGTGTATTAATTTTGTATGTGTTGAACCGATGTTTAAAATAATAAATTCCTACAGATAAGTAGTAATATACTAATTACATATAAAAATATTTTCACTATTTAATATTGTAATAGTCCTTTTTTTTTTGGGTTAGTAAACGGGGCCAAAGCCCAAAAACAAAAACAAAAGTACATCAGGACAGTACGGGGCATATGAACCCCATTAGCATCATCACTTAAAAGCTTCTCCATCTCTTTAGGAGAAGAGTCTAAGAAAATGAACTCCTTCTGTTCCTTGGATCCCTTGTTGGCGAGCCAATTTGCACACTTATTTGCTTCCCTGAAGGTATGGTTGAAGTTGAACTTGATTTCCCAAGGTCTCTTCTGGTATTGGAGGAATTATTTAGTTATAATACTATTTTGGGGCCTGTTAGATGACAATCGCCAATGCAATCTATAACCTCCTTCGAGTCCATTTCTATTTCAATTCTGCGCACACCCAGGTTCCAAGCCATGTCAACCCCCTTTAATAGCCCTAAGAACTCAGCCTCAAAGCTTTGGCAGAATTCCAGCTTAGCCGTAAATCCGACAATCCAATCCCCATCACTAGATAAGACCACTGCAGCCAGCAAGATTTGGGTTGGCCTTAACCACCCCATCGATATTTAATTTCACCCATTCGGGTGCAGAAGGTGTCCACTTAACCAGGATCTTGTCATACAAGGGTTGTTCGCTCACCAGCCTATTCTTTTGGAATGCTTGATGTATAGTCCTCACATTCTCTAGAATAACGTTGATAGCCACTTCATTAATGGGCATTGTAAAGGGAGTTTCAAAAATTTCTTTATTCCTCCATCTCTATATCCACCAACATGTGATGATGAAGAGGTCGGTCCAGTCATCATTATGCTTTCTGCCTATGTTGTTATTGAAGCTAAACTCCATCCATTGCTGCCAGTTACCTGAGAAGAAAGAGGCTAGGGAGGAGGGGTGGATGAGCTTATTCCAGATAAGGGCTACCTGCGGACAATCCCTTAGAGCGTTAATGGTATTTTTCTCTGCATCATGACAGCGGTGGCAGAAGGGGCTGGTGTGAAGGATTCTAGCTCTTCTCTCTAAAGTGAAGATTTTCTCATGTTTAGCTTGCCACATGAAAATCTTTGCTCTCTTTGTGCCTTTCCATCTCCAGATCTTCTTCCAAATGGGATTGGCATCTCTTCTTTGATCCACTAGGTTCTTATAGGCCGATAAAACAGTTAATTTTCCGCTTGCAGTGTGGTTCCAGCTCAAGATATCATCATCACTATCAAGATTAGAAATTCTGATATTCATCAATTTATTGGATAAGTGTTAGCCAATGTGTCTCCCAATGACTTGGATATTGAGATTTCCTCCTTCCTCCACATAGGCAGCAACAGTTTGTTCTGAGTTCTTCATTCATAGGGTTGGTGACCTTATCTATGAGTCTCAAGTTTCCTTCCATCCATTGGTCTTCCCAAAGACGGGCTCTTTTCCCATTTCCAACTATCCACGTGCAGTGGTTAGTCATGAATGGCCATAATCTGCCAAGTTCCTTCCAGAGAGGAGATGAGTTCTTGGTGGTTCTGATCTGGTAAAGATTTATCATGTTCCCATCATTATTGTGAATTACTATCTGAGCCTATAAGGCTTGATGTTCAGTAATAAGACGCCAGATTAACTTGAGGAGAAAGGCGTCATTCACATCCTTTACACTGTGTTTGGATCAAGGGAATATCAAAGGAAAGAAAACATGAGCAAAGAAAATGGATGGAAAAGTACATTTTCCATTGTTTGGATCAGAATGGAAAACTGGATAGAAAACAAAAAAGCAATGTGGATCCCACAAAAAAATTTTCTCCTCATTGATGCGATGAAAATAAAGAGAAAAGAGGGAAACTTTGCCATATTACTAATTTGCCCTTGTGTTATCTATCTATTATCATATTTTATTAATTTATTCCTATCACTACTATTTATTATTATCAACATATTATATATTAAAGTTAATATTAATTTCATTCTATTAATATTATTATTATATATTTATATATATATATATATATATATATATATATATATATATATATAAATTTTCTATTATAATAAAATTTTATAAATTTAGATATAATGAATTTTACAATTATATTCTTTTTGGATAAATTTCCATAATATAAATTTTATGTTTTTCTACACCTGGCAAAACTCTTTTAATAATATTACTTTTTAAAAATAGGTGCATGCAATTTTTAAAAAAATAAGTGTAAGATAATTTATATTTAAAAATAAAATACAAATTATATTCAAATAACAAATATCTACTTTTTAAACAAATAAATTTTGAAGATTAAAATAAATGTATTTGAAATAGCTAGATTGGGAACTATTAATAATAATATTTTTAAAAATATGATAAATTATATATTGAGGACAACATCTTAACCTTCTGTTTTATTTAAATTTTATTTAAATTTTATGTTTAATTGGGTATAATGACTTATAAAATTATTAGGTATTAAACTTTTTTGTAATTTAATACTTTTTTAGATGAATTATTTTCTCACACACACCTATATGGAAAAATTGTTAAAATACTATACTTTTTTATCATTTAAAAAGTCATTGGTTATTACATCAACCGATATTTTGGTATTTTATTATATGTTTAGAAGAATTATATATATTTTTTCGTGACATGTAACAAAATAAAATATATATCCTAGTGACTTTTGATAATATTTTATCTAGTAAACACATTTTACTTAAAATTTTATTTAAATATAATGTAAGAAATTATTTATATAATTTATTTTAAGCAATTTTTACTTGTTATTTTTTTTTATAAAATTATCCATTTATATTTGCAAGAGAAATAGTAAACAACTTTTCATTAGTTGGACATGTAAAAAGTAACAGCGAAATATAAGTTAAAATTTTTTAAATTTTTTTGTGACTTAAATTATATTTTTTTAATTAAGATAATATATTAAATTTGTTAAAAGAAAAATAAATATGATTTTTCCTATTTTTAATAGAAATATGAGTTAAATGCATTAATATATTTTAATTTACAATTAAAATTACATAAAAGTATTAACGTTATTTCACTATATCATGATTTTTCTTCTTCTTAATTTTCTTTTCATCAAAACAAAATAAAATTTTTTCATCATTTTCTTTCCATCAATTTTCCTTTCATCCAAACAACACGTAAAATAACCCACTTTTCTTTTTATTTTCTTTCCTCTCATTTTCTTTCCTTCCATTTTCCTTTGTGTATCCAAACAATGTGTTAAGCTCGTAATAGTCCTTTTAATTTGGGTCTGACATGGTAGAGATGGCAAAATACATTATATTTCATAATTTCAATGATATTTTTGGGCCGAAAGCTTTATTATTGTTGTGCTACACATTTTAACATATTAGATCCAAATGAATATTTTGTTCTTGTCACAGCTTGAGTTTTAAAGAAGTGGGCTGAACTTCTGTTTTTAAGTTTGTTGGGCTAGTATTGCTTCTTGGGCCTCTTAGATATGTTTTATATTTTTGGACATGCCTCTTATATATATCTTTGAATTTCTAGTCCAAAAAGAAAAGATATCCTTGAATTACAATTTAACCCCCTCCCAAAAATATAGCCTGTCAGACTTACAGAAATCGTACAAATTATTTTTTTTTAATAATCATTGTTAAAATAAAACATTAAATATACACCGCAAAGGGATTAAGAAAATAATTGTAGTAATTACCAAAAAAAAAAATTGTGATAGCAAAAGCAACCTTGGAAGCTTTTTTTTTTTTTTTGGTTAACACCTTGGAAGCTTCTCAATAGCCGTATTAATGATATTTTGATTATTTTATTGTTGGTTAAGTTTTTGTGTCTTTTGTCGGTTCTTTCCTCGCAACCTTCTTGTTCTCAAAATATGGTTATGTAAAAATGAAAATTGACGTTTTAAGTTTTCTATGAGACAATAAGTCAATAAGAATAATATGGGATATACTCTCGCGCTTCTCGTGGACAAATAATTAAAAGACATATTTGCCCTTTTTTCCAGGGCATCGTAACTTGGTTTTTTATTTTATAAATAATATATACTGACAGGGATTTATTTTATTACACATGTGTTTGGTTTATTTTTTTTATTTTTATTTTCAGTGTTTTTTTTTTAAATTTTGTGAAGGAAAAATATAAAATAATTTTATTTTTTCTTTTTTATTTTTTATTTACAAAATTAAAAAAAACAGAAAATACTAAAAATAAAAACAGAAAATCAAAATGCAAACCAAAACGCACCGTTCTAAGTATCTATCTATAGCATTAATTGCATACAAAAAAAAATCTTTAAAAATTATAAATAATTCTACACCCTCAAATATTTTTAACAATTAAGTCTAACTAAATTCAACAACTCTACACGTTTTTCGTAGTTTTATGTTTTTCTAGTTTCTTCTTCTTCCTCCTACTTCTCATAGTTATTATTATTCTTCTCTGTCGACTCTTGTTGTTTCTTCCGACGATGATGCCGGCGGCGATGATGACAAGGAAGAGGAAAAGGACACACATGATAACAGCATAGAAAGTGAAGAAGAATAGCAAGAAAAAAAATATAACACAGATGAAGAGAAATATGAATATAAGGAGGAACGCAGAGATGAAGAAGGAAGAGGAAGAAGATGAAGATGAGGAGGAAGAAAAAGAAAAGAAAAAAAATCCAGTTTTGTTTTCATGAAAAATTCACTTTTTTTTTTTAGAAATTCAGTTCTGTTTTCATGAAAATTCGACTTAGTTTTTTTTCATGAAAATCTAGTTCTTTTTTTTAATGAAAAATCACTTCGTTTTTTTAGAAATCTGGTTCTTTTTTCATGAAAATCCAGTTCTGTTTTTATGAAAATTCTATTATGTTTTTTTATGAAAATTCGTTTCCATTTTTCATGAAAATTCAATTACGTTTTTTCATGAAAATCCACAACACAACGATGAATATAAGAAGAGCAGGAGGAGAAGAGGAGGAAGACAAAGAAGAAGAGAACGATGTAAAGGAAGAAGAGGAGACAACAATGACAATATTAGCTACAACAACATCGGTAGCGACAACGCAAAAAGTCAAAAACAAAGAAGAAGAAAGAAGAGGAAGAAGATGAGGAAAAAAAAAGCAGCTGTGTGAACGGAGGATGGAGTGGACATATTTTTATGCTCTTTTGATAAGAGTGGGTTAGGAATGCGTGATTAGATTTGGTTAATGAAATTGCTTAGTTATGTAGTACTACTAAAAATTTATCATTATTATTATTATATTTTTTTATAGCATTAATCTAAGATTCTAAGTACATTAACCTGACACATTTTTTTTTGTTTACAGAAAAAAAAAACTTTAAAAGTTATTACTATTATATTCTTCTTATATGGCTAAATTCTAAAAATAATAATAATAATATTTTCCGCTTTGTTACACAATCGAGTGACACGTGCGTAGGCCGTAGGAAGAGGAAAAACAAAAAAGGTTGAATTTTTTAGCAGAAGATAGGTGAAAGCTAGCCTGCACCTGCTAAAATGAGGTTAAGCATTAACCCTGTCCTTTTTAGTGCCGTGGACACTTATATGACTGAACGCGTGTGGGAAAAGGTGGCACTGGTGAACTATACTTTTGACCTAAAACGGGTGCAGCCAGTGTTATATTCTCTTTACTAACTAGCCACATTTGGGCTGAAAAATAACGTGAGACATTTCATGGGTGGATTTGTAAATTGTAATAAATCCCCTATATGGACTTTTCAAGCCTTTCTATTGAATGGCATTATGGGTCTGATGTTCATGTTATATAAATGCCAATATCCAGTACCAATTATTTTGAAATTAGAAAAAGTTGGTTCAAAATAATAAAAAAAAACTAGAAAAAAAAATGAATCAATGTGTGCGAAGGGATATAAATTAACCAAAATTTGAAAAAATATATTATTCATATTTTAATAATTTTGGTGTTGTCGTTGTTACATTTCATATATCATTATTATGTTAAGTCACCAAAAAAAACTATCATTATTGTGTTTGAAAATAAAATTACAAAATATATTTTTAAAATATTGAAGTATAAAATAACACACAATATATTTATCTAGCGGCTCAATAGATTCGGCCGCTTTTTTATTTTTTTAAAGAATTCATTTTACTTTTTTAATATATCATTCACCTTTAAAGTTTTTTGTTTATATATTGTCCAGACACATATTAAATTTTATGAAAATTAATATTATATTCCAATCAAATAATTAATGACTTATGGCACATAAATATTATTCTAATAAATAATTCTAATTTATTAATTTGGAATATGATTTTTTAAATTTAATTTAAAACTTAAAAGCAAGTATTAGTGCAAAACTTAAATTTGGAAGCCCTCATCCAAAAATTTATTATATTTGCAGTTACCAAAAAAAAAAAAAACTCTTCTGTTAGCACACAAGAAAAAACAAGCCATTCCTCTCCTCTAGGCCCAATACACGCCTCCTCTTGCCCAGTTCACCAAAAAGAGGCGTAAGAGTAAATTAACATTTTCATTCACAGCAGGCCGAAAATAAACTATCAATTGTGGGTGGTTTTGTAATAACCACTTACTCCATCCAGCAAACGGACACGGCATCATAAACCTGTGTCAGAAAGCACAAGGTTAATGCTTAACCTCATTTTAGCAGGTGCATGCTAGCATTCACCCAGAAGACATCTATTTCCACACCACACCCTGTTCCTCAACAACCACACTCCTCTGCTTCAAGTTTGATTTTGTTGTCTAAGGTTTCAGGCAAAAGGGAGAAAAGAAAAAAAAAAAATGAAGCATCATCATCTTGCTGTTCTTGTGCTCATGTTGGTCTCTGGAGTGACCCTATCAGTGTCTGAGTTGGAGTCCTATGCTCTTAAGCCTCATATTGCTGAGTCTTTCAATGTTAGCTATCTTCAGGTACTGCTTCTAACAATCTAACTTCTGCTTCACTTTAACAAAATAAAATTTTGAAACCCCTTTCTTCTTCTTATACTCTTTTTATATATATATATATATATTTATGAATAAATATGTAACTGAAATCTTGCTTACTATTTATGTATGTATTTGTTTGGTTTGACTTTTGAGATTGTTGCTTTGTTGAATAATGAATAGCTGAAGAGCCAGGGGAGTTGTCCTTACACGGTGGTTATATCTACTAGCTGTTCTTCTCCTTCCTATACAAGGGATCAGATCAGTATCTCTTTTGGGGATTTTTATGGCAACCAGGTTTTGACTTTTATGTTTTTTCTTCTTCCAATTTATTCACTTCTTTTTCATATGCTTTTTTGGTTGTTGAATAAGTCCTTGTCTAAATTATTACTAATACTGTCAATTAGGGGGTGGATGATACTATCTTCATAAATCGGTTCTGTATATTTTCACCATTTGTAATTTTATGGAAGCTTTATGGTGCATGAGTTGATCTTATATTTGTGTATAGAACTATAGAGGAGAAGGGATAGAAGTTCAACTTAGATTTTTGTGGGCTGGGATTTCTCTTGAAGAATTAGGGTTGGGACTGGAGTGTATATGACAAAACAATGTAATATTTGAAGTATTAGGCATTAAGAAATATTTAAGAATAGAAACTTGGTCAAAACTCCGAAGTGTAATGAAGATTTCAATATGAAACAAGGGTTTCAATTGTGATATCCACAAACCACTAAGGAGTGTTCGTGACTTTTGATTTTGGGAAGGAAGGGTTTGAACTTTGAAGTGTAAACTTTAAAGTGAAGCTCACCAAAACTCCAAAGTGCAAATACACCCTAAATAGATTGATGGCTTTTGAATACATGCTTTTGAATGGCTTCAAACGTATTTAGTGTTAACTAATTCAGGAAGTGAAATTCATAGTTTTTTTTTTTTTTTTTTTCATATGTTAAATTGTATCAGATATACGTACCAAGATTGGATGATCCAGCTTCAGGTACATTTGAGCGGTGTTCTTCAGATACATTTCAGATAAACGGTCCTTGCGCGTATCAGATATGTTATGTGTACTTATATAGATCTGGCGTAGATGGTTGGATTCCGGAGAGTGTGAAAATCAGTGGTTACTATGGCAGGCCTATTACTTTCTATTACAACACATTCATCCCCAGAGATACATGGTATGGTTTTGATTGGTGCAATGCTGCTTCTTCGTCGTACCACCTCTCTAATCAGAAATGGCTTCTGTTTTTGGTTCTAGGATTTCTTATTCATTTTTGGTTGTAATTGTAATAAGCATCACTTTCAGATGAAATAGTGAACCTATATTTGGAAAACCATTGGAGTTTGGACCGTTAGTTTTATGTAGCTTTGTTGTTTGAATTTGCATTTGATATGTGTTCACGTGCTTTGTTGATTGTGACATTGTGATCTGAATGTGATTCAGGTTCATTCTTCTCACTTTCCATATAATCTTTAACCAATCAACAATGCTCAAACATTTTCCATCAATTTTGTTTAAGCTGCTTCTGAATTTGCTGTAAGCAATTCCTATATCAAAGAGTTTCTTAATCGTTTAATTTCTCACGATTATATATTACAAGTCTCACATCGCTCAAGGATATGGTCTCTTAAGAGTATATAAGTGTGAGGCATCCCTCACCTTGTGAGTTAGCTTTTGGGGTTGAGTTAGGCCCACCTAATCTCAATTCTAATATAGTATCAGAGCTGAGCCACCCACCAGTTCATGTTCACGCTCTAGACGATCATCCCTAGGCGCCAAATAATCCAAAATTTCATTATAATAATGTGTAAACGCAAGACCACCTGAGTAAACTTCACTGCCATACACCACCTGAGTCGACGTGGTGATGGGGACCCCCAACGGGGACGTGGACGACAAGAAGAGGAGGAGGAGGAGGACCCTAAGTTAATGGAACAGCAAGACCAACACAACAACAATAAGGAAGACGAGGAGGAGGAGAAGGATGCCAATGCAGTTTGGAGGTTTAGGATTTCGGAGCCATTGAGGGAGAGGCTCAAGGGGAAGGGGATAGAGTCTCTCTTTCCAATTCAGGCCATCACTTTTGATACCATTCTTGATGGCTCTGATCTGGTTGGCCGCGCTCGAACCGGTCAGGGCAAAACGCTGGCGTTTGTCTTGCCCATATTAGAGTCTTTGACAAACGGTATGGCTAAAGCATCCCGAAAGACTGGCTATAGGAGGCCTCCAAGCGTTCTTGTTCTTTTGCCCACCAGGGAATTGGCCTCTCAGGTTCACTCTGATTTCGAATTTTATGGTGCCGCCGTCGGATTAACATCCTGCTGTTTATATGGTGGAGCTCCTTATCAGAGCCAAGAAATTAAGCTCAAGAGAGGTGTTGATATTGTTGTTGGCACACCTGGCCGCATTAAGGTTCATTCGGATTTATTTCTGTACTTAATTAATTAAATCCATTTAGCTTGATTTAACTTTGAATATTCATTTTGCATCCATTGGTATTGGTGTAGGATCATATAGAGAGGGAAAATATTGACCTAAGCCAACTTAAGTTTCGTGTCCTGGATGAAGCAGATGAGATGCTGAGGATGGGTTTTGTTGAAGATGTTGAACTTATTCTGGGTACTTTAACAGTTTAACTGTCACCCAATTCATTTGGTTACTTTCACTTTCACTTGTGTAGTATCATATTGGATTGGTCTCACTCTATTGCAGGTAAGGTAGAGAACATTAGTAAAGTCCAGACACTTCTATTCAGTGCTACTTTGCCAGACTGGGTTAAGCATGTATGCTTCTATTTCTTTCATTCTTGCTTTCTTTCTTTCTTATCATGATTGCATTGCCTTTCTGATAGGTTTGATGTCTATTATTGCCAGATTGCTGCAAAATTTCTGAAGCCAGATAAGAAGACAGCTGACCTTGTAGGAAATACAAAAATGAAGGCAAGCACCAATGTTAGGCATATTGTTCTTCCCTGCACTACTTCTGCCAGATCTCGCCTTATTCCGGACATCATCCGTTGTTATAGCAGGTGAATTTTTGTTATGTTATGAGTAACCTCCTCCATGTTCATGTATGATATCAAATTTGAATCCTTAGTTATTGATACATACATGGTTGTTCTGGTTTAGTGGAGGACGGACAATTATATTTACCGAAACAAAGGAGTCTGCTTCACAACTTGCAGGTTTCTTGCCTGGAGCAAGAGCTCTCCATGGCGACATACAGCAAGCGCAACGTGAGGTCAGCCGTTCATGAATTTTGATATCTTTATGTCTTCAGATTGCTGTGTACTGTTTCCCATTAACTGCTCTTCTTCCTCTTTATTGCAGGTTACATTGTCCGGCTTCAGGTCTGGAAAATTCATGATATTAGTTGCTACAAATGTGGCAGCTCGAGGTCTGGATATCAATGATGTCCAATTAATTATCCAGGTACTACATATTGAATTGGACTATTCTTATTTTCATCACAGTCTGTCATTCTGATATCTGTATTTGATTTATAGTGTGAACCCCCACGGGATGTAGAAGCCTATATCCATCGTTCTGGGCGCACGGGAAGAGCAGGTAATAGTGGAGTTGCTGTCATGCTTTATGATCCAAGGAGGTCAAGTATATCTAAAATCGAAAGAGAATCCGGTGTAAAATTCGAACATATATCTGCTCCTCAGCCTCATGATATTGCTAAAGCCATAGGTAGGGAAGCTGCTGAGATGATCAATCAAGTGTCTGATAGGTATGCTTGTAATTTGCTAATTGTAATTGTGTTCACTGCTTTCATTCACTGTTAACACACATATATGTATTAATTGCAGTGTGATTCCTGCATTCAAGTCTACTGCTGAGGAGCTTTTGAAAAATTCCGGTTTGTCAGTTGTTGAATTGCTTGCAAAGG
The DNA here is from genome assembly GCA_036250425.1 of Stylosanthes scabra. NCBI lineage: Eukaryota > Viridiplantae > Streptophyta > Magnoliopsida > Fabales > Fabaceae > Stylosanthes > Stylosanthes scabra. The sequence continues at coordinate 19,252 of JASCZI010090650.1, read as the reverse complement.
CTCTTGCCAAGGCTGTTGTGAGTTGATTAAAATTGTGAAATCCTTTGTCTTATATATCTTTCTGAGCTGGTAAACTCTTTGGCTTATCATGTAATGTACAGGGTTATACTGAGATGAAGAAAAGATCTCTTCTCACTTCTATGGAGAACTACGTTACATTACTTCTTGAGATTGGGAAACCTATCTTCACTCCAACGTGAGAACTTCACTATAAGGCATGACTATGAATTGTGACAATGTTCTTACTAAGTCATTATTGACTTTTGTTGTCAGTTTTGCTTATGGAGTGTTGAGGAGATTCTTGCCCGAAGAGAAGGTCGAGGCAGTGAAGGGTCTCACTCTCACTGCTGATGGAAGTGGCTTTGTCTTTGATTTACCAGCTGAAGATTTAGATACATATCTTGCAGGTGCAGTTCTATTTTAACAATTGACTTGTGATATGAAGCAAGTTTCAGAGGAAATTATTTTCCTTTCTTCATTCTTTCAAGGACATATTTGTTTCATACTTTTTATTTTTTATTCTATCATGTGTGTCCTTTTAGGTAAGGAAAAGGCCTCAAATGTGAGGTTAGAGGTGTTGACTGCATTGCCACGTTTGCAAGAAAAAGACCAGTCAAGAGGTGGCAGATTTGGGGGTAGTGGTGGTGGAGGTGGCCGTCGTGGTGGTTTTGGCGATAGAAATGTGGGGAGTAGGTTTTCAGGTGGAAGAGGTGGTAGTGGAAGAAATGTTAGAGTTTCCGGTGATAGATTCTTTAATAACGGTGGTGGTGGGAGAGGTCGTGGCAACAGGAGTGGAAAGAGATGGTGAAACAGATTGAGATTGGGACTTCTAGACATGGTGATAATTACTACATTATCATTGCCTGGACCTGAACCTGAACCTTGGTGATCCATTCGTGATTAAGTGGGAGTGAAGCTGACTCCTATTCTTTGGAAGATACAAGTTTTATTTCTTTGGGTGTAGTGTTTCTTACCTTTTTTTTTTTGGATTAGATTTCTAAGTGTATATGTATGGCTAAATATGAAGTAGTTTTTCTTTTCTTCTATGTCTTTGATTGTATCCCATTGATTCATGTATCTGATCTCACATGTAGTGATAAAACCTATAAGGCCTTATTGCAAAGATAGTTTGGTAACTGCCTGTTACTTCCTGACTTATAATTAGTTAAAATCAAACTGATATTCCAATCCAAGTCCGGGGTGAATGTTATGTCATGATTTAAAATGATTTTGTTAGGTTTAAATTTTTTAATGAGATTCATAATGTGGCTTGACTTTTTAATCAACGAGTACAAATCTATTAATAACACTAGGAGCTTCATTGCCAAACTTCAAATCAGCAGGAAACTTATATTTATACTAAATAACTACTTGAACTTCAACTTCAAATATCTTATTTCTCTTCATGATGTCTTCTGGTTAAATAGATTCTCTCTTTTCATTACATTATTCTGCTAGGCCCATATTTCATGTTTACAAAGCAATGAAGTTCACGTTGGAGTTTCTCTTTGCCATGATGCCATTCATAGCAACACCGACAGCAGTGGTTTTGGCAGCTTTTATCATGAAAATTCATGGCAGAGGACTATTTGACAAGAACAGAAAATACCACCCTATATCGGGCACGGTGTTGGACCATTTGTTCAACTTTCACCGGCTGGTCGATTTCATGACTGAGCTTGCTAGCCAAAGGAAAACTTACAGGATGCTTAACTTTCTCAGACATGAGGTCTACACTGCAGACCCTATCAATATTGAGCATATCCTGGTCACAAATTTTGCAAACTATGGCAAGGTATAAGTAACTGCATTCCTTCATTCTTTATAGTTAGATTCTAGCATAGGATATAACAAGATTTCTTATAATAATATAAATGAGTCGAAATGTTGCAGGGTTGGCATCAATATAGTATCCTGTCAGACCTTCTAGGGGATGGTATATTCGTGGTCGAAGGCAAGAAGTGGCGGCATCAGAGAAAGACGGCAAGCTATCAATTCTCAACTAAGATCTTGAGAGACTTCAGCAGTTCAGTGTTCAAAACCAATGCAGTAAAGCTTGCAGGGATAGTGTCCCAGGCTGCAGCCTCAAACAATAGTATTGAGCTTCAGGTAGATTTAGGATATGATCATATAATGTTCTTCAGGGGAACACAGTATTCTAATCTTAATCTTTGTAACTGGCAGGATCTGTTACATGAAATCAAGTCTAGATACTGTATTTAAGGTTATCCTTGGTGTTGAATTGGACACAATGTGTGGAACCTTTGAAGAAGGTAAAAA
>JASCZI010090650.1:0-16962 GCA_036250425.1 Stylosanthes scabra | reverse complement strand
TTTTGATGAAGCAAGTGCTGCTGTCATGTATCGGTTTTTCAACTTCTTGTGGAGGGTTAAGCGGTTCCTCAACATCGGATCAGAATCAGTACTTAGAAACAGCCTAAGAGTGATCGATGAATTCGTGTATAAATTAATCAGTATCAAGATTGAGCAAGCACAAAGGCTACAAGATGGAACAAATGGAGACATTCTGTCAAGGTTTATAGAACTGAAGGAGACAGATCCAAAGTATCTCAGAGACATTCTCTTGTGTTTTGTTATTGCAGGGAAAGATACATCAGCAGTTGTCCTGTCCTGGTTTCTTTACATGCTGTGCAAGAATCCTCATGTGCAGGAGAAAATTGCACAGGAAATCTCGGAGATAACAAAAGTTAAAAATGGCTCATCCATTGATGAACTTGCTGCTACAATAACTGAAGAAAACTTGGAAAAGATGCACTATCTTCATGCAGCTTTGTCTGAAACACTTAGGCTCTACCCTGCACTTCCAGTGGTAATAAAGCCATGTAAAATGGACTAAATTTTATGCATTAAAATTTTCAACACCTTAAATTTTACATAAAAAATTTAGAGAATTCATAAGATTAACTCATAAAGAATCTGAGGTGTTGAAATATGAAGAGAATAGAGATTTACAGATTATCACTATTTAATTTACTTGAGCTGGAAGTAACTAAGAATTTGGAGATTACTGCTTGCTTTTAATCCACTAACCAAATGCTGTTGTAGGACGGTAAGGTTTGTTTTTCAGATGACACCTGGCCGGATGGATTCAGTGTCAAGAAAGGTGACATAGTTGGATTCAGTCCATATGTCATGGGAAGGATGAAATACTTGTGGGGTGAAGATGCTGAGAAATTCAGGCCAGAGAGATGGCTTGATCAAAATGGAGTTTTCCAAAAAGAAAGCCCTTTTAAGTTCACAGCCTTTCAGGTAGGAAACTATTACCTTTTTCTTTCTTTTATCATTTATTAGAAACAATCTCCAATTCTCTATAGAAAACTTGATGTGATACACCACACAGGCTGGTCCTAGAATTTGTCTTGGAAAGGAATTTGCATACAGACAGATGAAGATGGTTTCAGCTGTTCTTTTGGGTAGCCACAGCTTCAAATTAGCAGAACAAAACGAATCAGTAAAATACAGAACCATGATCACTCTACAAATTGATGGTGGCCTACGTTTGTATGCTTTTCAGAGAGAGAAATAAATCATAAATCATATAAATAAAGGCACATCATTGCCTAATATTAGTACTATCATATTCATAATTGAGAAGAAAGTAAGAAGCATAAGAATGGTGTTGATGAATATTAATGAAAATCTTACTATATATTTGGGTTCACTGTGAACCTATACAATGTAACTTATGAATGATCAGTTTGGTTTGTCATCATCACCTTATATGCTTATAAAGTAGGATAACTAACTTAACTGAAACTGGCTGGAAGAAAGAAACCAAATTCCTTACACAATGTAATGTAACTAACTAAACAAACTCCAACTCGCTAGTTTTAAAGGAACTGAAAGTGTGGTTTATCAAAAAGTATTCATCTTCTTTTAAAGCAAAATGGATTTTAGTGGTTAGGACAGGACTAGAGTACTAGACCCATGAACTGGTTTTTGCTAGCTACCATTAATCATTAATACTAATTAAATAAATTTTGTTGGTTCGGAAAATGAAAAAAAATTGATATTTATTCGCAAAAAATTCTTGATTTGTAATATTTTTAGTCGGAAGCGGATCCTCTCAAGTGGCAAAAAAAAATTGATGGCGTTAATTATTTCATCCTAGTTGTTAAAAATAATCAAATTAGATGAACGGTCAAAATTAAAAATAACTTTTTAAAAGCAAAAATTAATGTTATTTTTTTTTTCTCTTATCCTCTTCCCTTTTTCTCATTGTTCAATTGCTTTGCCGAATTTAATTTTAATCGTTGATCTGTTTTTTTATAATTTTTAACGATTCAGATGAAATAATTGACATCCTCAAGTTTTTTTAAGATCGGAGAGGATTTGCTCCTTATTTTACTTTAATTTTTTAGGACGTAAATGGTGAAATTTCTATTATAAAAAAATCTTTTATATTTGTATCAACTTATATATTTACCCAATAACTTCGATATCTATAAAGGAGATAAATAGTTATAAAATACCAACATATCGAGTATCATATAACTTTTTCATGAAAATTAGTATAATTTGCACTAAATAATATTTAAAAACCAAAGAATCTGGTAAGCTGAAAAGGTATGATGCGGTGGGACAAGGAAGAGAAAGGGCGCTGCACTGAAAACTGCACTAAGATGTGGTATTGTGGCTAAAATAATAGAATATGATGGCGATATTGCAAAGTAATGTACGGACAAGTGTTCAATTGTTTTCACTTTTCAATATTGTTATTCAAATTTTCAGCAGTCCATGACAACATTGGAACTTGGAAGACGTAGTTAATACTTGAAAGAATAAAAATAGATTGAACTCATGTTTATTATTTTGTCCTCTATCACAGAGACTTTTTAGAACAATGCTTTTAATAACAAGATAGACATTCATTCTAGATTCTACTATCTGGTTGCCTCTTCAGTTGACAGTAATCCTAGAATGCCAGTAAGGATCAAAATGCAATCCAATGGAAGAAATTAAGGGCAACCCTCTTGCCTTTGTGATCCTAATCCTCACAACATGTGCATGCACCACATCATCATCAAGCCTATGAAGCCTCTTGTATCCCACTGTTCTCCCTTTGATCATCAATTTACCATCCACATAGATCTCGTGCCGTTCGATCCGTTGACCAAGTCCAATTGCTTCCTGCACCCTAATCACATTGAATCTCAACCCTCCACCATTGGTCCAAACTTCAATCCAGTGGTCCTCTTCACCATCATCACCACTTGGTGCCCAATATGACCATAAGTGGTCCTTATCTAGCATATTTTCTGGCCCAAATTCTCCACTCCTTTGGCTACTGACCTTAATATACACATCCTCAGCTAGATTTTTACTGAAGATTGTGTTAATTGCACTTCTAAATTCTTTTAATCTATGAGCATCATCATCAGATACAAGGCCAGTTGTGTTTGGAGGTACATTAAGAAGTAACACACAGTTCCTCCCCACTGAATTGTAATAAATGTCAAGAAGTTCACTTAGCCTTTTTGGTGACTCTGATTTGTGCCAAAACCACCCTTGCCTAATTGAAACATCACATTCTGCTGGTAGCCAATCTGTCCCTCTTGGATCACCAGTACTTAGGTATCTGCATTGTTCATAATTAAGCAAGTTGAAATCAATACTCATCAATTAATTAACCTTAAGGAAAAAATTTGGTTTGGTATTTGTGCCTAACAAAAAAAGGAATAAAGAGAACCAGTAGCACTATGAAATTATAGGTTTGGTTAGCCACATTATTCATGCTTTGCAAAATTTGGAAGCATTGCCTTCTTTTTATTATTGATTGAGACAGAAACACGAGTACGGCTCACAAATAATGCAACTCCATTATTGTTTTTGGCCTTTTTTTAGAGAAAGTGCGCATTAGGTTGGAAAAGAATTAATGTACGTGTATGACTCTACACTTCCATACACCAATTGATTTTAATGTGTTGAGGTCCACTATTTCTGTCTATACGTAACTATTTCTATGCTATCGTATATTGTATTTATGTGTTTTATAAAAATTTTTTTACTGATATTTATATTTTCCGTATTATAAATGAGACGTACGTAGATGTAGAGTGGTACATGAAGCATTGCGGTTTTGGAAAAAACTAGCACTCATGCATCACCATTAATACCTTATCATATATCATACTAGTTACTACTTAGCTTTAGCTTAAAGGGAAAACCTACTGAGAGATGTTTGGGGCTCCAATTGATAGAGAAGTTCGGTTAATGGTGGACCAACATGTGTAGCCAGCAGTTCCTGTTTCATCTCCCACCCACCTAACATCAGGTCCAGCATCAGAGAAGATGTTGATGGAACTCTGCAACTCCTTCACCATGGAAAACCAATCTGAGAAGTAGTATGACACATTTTGTGACTTTGGATCCTTTGCTCCATCAAACCATATTTCTCTAACATTCTTATACCTACCAATTAAAATTTGTTGCAATCAATCAAACAATGTAGCAGAAAATGATATGAAAATAGATTAAAGGAAGATAATGAGAACTAACTTGTTGAGCAACTCTTGCAGTTGAGCCAAGTAGTATTCATTGTAAGCAATATCATGGCCATACCGCGGCTCGTGTCGATCCCACGGCGAAAGGTAGATCCCTACATCGATTCCTTGCAGTGTGGCTGCATCAACAAACTCTTGAACCACATCACCTTTGCCAGCTTTCCAGGGACTGTTAATGACAGAGTGCTCAGTGTACTTGGAAGGCCAGAGGCAGAACCCATCATGGTGCTTTGCAGTTAGTATCATCAGTGAGATTCCTGCCTCTGCTGCCACATTGGCCCATTGTTTTGTGTTCAATTCAGAAGGGTTGAATACTGCAGGGTTTTCATGCCCAGTTCCCCATTCTCTATCTGTGAAAGTGTTGACCCCAAAGTGGAGGAACATTATGATCTCCCTTTGTTGCCATTTTAACTGTGAATATGTTGGGAGTGGCAGAATTGGCAATGGGGGTGTTGTTGTCAGCTTATGAGAAGAAGAAGAAGAAATAATGCAGAGTTTGAATAATAACAGTGTAACTAAGAAAGAATAGCACCGTGGTGTTCTATTCCTAGGCATGATGGTATTGATGGTTATATTGTGTTTGTTTTTTTGTTGTTTGTTTATATGATTGTTATGGTTATGGAGATAGTGTGAAGATGGGATTGAAGAATCTTGAAGATGAAGCTAATTAAGGAGATAAGAAACAAGTGAAGCAAAGGTGACAAATTCTGAATGGCATTTTGTTTTGTGATTGTCATTATCAATCATCAGAGATCAATGCATTCCAATAATAATTCACGGGTTGATTTTTCTGTTCCCAATTCCACTCCACACGCAGCAGCCAAAATGTGTGTTCTACTTCTACACGTGGGTTTCACTTTTTAAGCTCTCATTAACATTATTCTTCTTTCTCTAGTTTTTCTTTTTACTTTAATTGACAAGTATATGATGAACTAGATTTATGATTAATCAAGTAGAATATTTTAAATAAGTGATTGGAATATTTTATATTTTATTTTTATTATTTATTATAAATTTTCAATCACTCATTTAAAAATATTTAAGAACATTTTACTTGATTCACTATGAAATAAGTATACATTAGACAAAGCCGTACTAAAACTTTTCAATTTTCATTCAATATCTCATTTAACTCTGCTTATTAGTTCTTATAAATTTTCCTTTATTTATAATAAAGATATCAAGAATTCTTAAGACGTAGTTTTGACTTTTCATGTTTATTTTCACGGCTATTTTATTTAAGTATCATTATTTTAAAAATTTATTCCTTAAAAACCCATATTTTTAAACAATTGATGTAGCTGCTCCCGTTTAACTAAGATAGCAACTGATTTTTTTTTTGACTTGCTGATTCGGAGGTGCCTTTGCGTTTAGCGGAATCTTCGTGGAGACGTGGAAGCGGCTAGAGCTTCCCTATGAGATGACGCCATTAGCAAACTCGCATTCAGGGGAGAAACGACTTTGCGAAAGGCGCCTCTTTGTTGAGAAACGCTAAATCCTTTGTCAAATGAGGGCAATTGTGTCAATTGTTTGAAAACAATGATATTTGAGGAATAAATTTTTAAAACAAGAGTACTTGAGTAAAATAACCTTATTTTCACATATTATAGTTAATTATTCATTGCCATATTAATGTTATTTACAATTAAATAGAAAACAAAAGTTTAAAATGTATGAAAATCCTTGAGTTATGACTAAGTGATATGTGTGACAAAAATAAAAAATTTACTAAAATAGACTTAGGTTTGGTTTGGTAATGTCGTAGCTCTTAAAAAGCTAATGAGTTTCTTGGACTCTAAAAAAAGATGTTCTCATAGAGCCACATATTATGTGATTTGATAAAATAACTTAAAATTATTCTCAATAAGCAGAACCACACGTATAACATTTAATAAATATATTTGATAGTTACTCTCAAAATATTAAATTACTATAACGATATTTTGTTAGTATATCTTTTATTAATATAAAATTAAATACAATTAATTGAAGGTAAAGTTTTTTTTTTATTAAAATATAAAGTTAATTTGTCATTTTATTTTTAGAGGAGCCAGTGCCAACTCTGAAAAACTACTTGCGAGCTCTCAAAGTATCCCCGACTCTCAAAAGTTTGCTCCTTGACTTTTTGAGTTATCAAACGCAAAAAGATAGAGCAAACCTACTATTAAATAATATAAATTAAAATAACAAAAAAATATTCTTAAATATGTAGGTGAAATATAAACACCCTCATTATTATTATTATTATTATTATTATGTTATAATCTATCTATCTATTATATATAAAAGAATAAACCAAAATAATTTTATATTTTATTGTTATATTTAAGGTTTGTATGACGACGTCACATCAGCAAATTTGACAAATGACATTATTCTTTAACTTTAGATATTTGATTTTATTTCATCTTTTCATTATATTATATGGTTCTTATTGCATAGAATTCTTTTCCAATATTAATCATCTTTAATAGCTATTGAGTTATAAAATATGTTTATTTATCTTTAATCTTAGCTTTTTATATTTTCTTACTCTTTAAATTTATATATGTTACTTATGTTTGTTTCAATGCTAATATTAATTCTTTTAAATAATTGAATTAACACCTAATTCATTCTCTCCTCTCATACTCACTTCTTATATTTACTATATAATCAATATTCACTTCACACATTTTCTTTCTCACAACTATTCGAAGATTTAGGTGGATGACCATAGTTTATAGTTTTTATTTTTTATTTTTTATTTTACTAAATATATATACTAAGTCAGTGTAATTATGTTCATTAATTTTTCAATTTTTGTGTAATTGTATTCATTATTTATATAGCATTTTTATCATCTTTATATCATTATTTTTTTTCCTTTTAACAGTTTATACTTTTAAATATCATTTAGTTGTGATAATATTATTGAAAATATATCTTACCATGATTGATAAAAAATATAGTTATTAAATTGCATTCTTTATTTTTTTCTATCAGTCTTAAACTCCTCAAATTCCCACAAAGGGAAACGAGAGTTACAAGGTCTTAAGATCGAACAATATCAACAAAACATAAACAACAAAGTCAAATATCAATAATCAAAATGAGTAAAATGAAAAAAAAATATAGTGCTTCTAAACGTATTATTGGATTCAATCACCTCTTCAATCGCATTATCCTATGCAGCAGCACAACCTCTAAATATTTTTTTCATTTCTGATAATTCCAAATCACCCATATAACTGCAAAAAAGCTTGTACTCTAACTTCTTCGGCTATCCTTTTTTAATTTACAAGAAATCCAAAAATCAAAATTTTCTCTAGTGTTCCCCAGCCAAGCCCAATTCACGTCCCACCCATTTAATAGATGATTCCATAATCTACTAGCAAAATTACAATCAAAGAAGATATGAAATACAGTTTCTACCTTTTCACTAAATAAGACACACGTTGTTGCATCCTCTTTAATAATTTCGAGTGTTGCAAGTTTGCCTCCTCTATTAAGTTTCTCTAGAATTATGAACCACCCCAGAAGCTCAACCCTCGTAGGAACCAACCCTTTCCAAAAATAATTTTGTAAAGCTATATATATTTGTATCAACTACTTGTTCTCTATTCTTATAACATACTTCCAAGAAGAATTTTACTTTAGTACATTCCTTCTTTATCATGACTCATGAGACCATATGAGCTTATCTTCTTTACCACTTTTCACATCAACTCTACTCAAGATTTCCAGTATTTTCTCGAGGTTTTTCTCCTCCCATGCCCTAGACTTCTTGTCCATGTAAGGCTCCACACCCACATTAGTCCGTTACATATCCCACATTCATGAACTGAGCATAATTTCTAATTAGACAGCATGTAAAGTCTTGAAAATCTTTGCTTCAGTATACCTTCTTTTAACCAGCCATCATGCCAAAACTTCACCCGCTTTCCGTTACAATAGACAATTCTGCACCCGTCTCAAAAATATGCATCAACTCCTTGTTCTTCAAACCTGCCTTCAGTATATTAGACCACATAACACATCCTTTAACAATTGAACAATCCTCGTTTGACATATTCAACATATTGAGGTTCTCCATATTATTACATGAATCAACAACTTTTTCTCATAATGGGCAGCTTTCATTATCAGACCTCCACCGCCATTTAAAAAGCAATGCCGTATTTTCAACTCAATCACTAACCCCCAATCCCTCTAGCTCTTTTGGATTTTGTATAACGTCCCATTTAACACTCGACAGTCCTCTACTCACATCCACTTTGTCCCAAAAGAATTTAATTTGAAGAAAAATAATATTTTTCGCAACAACCTTAGGTAACTTGAAAAGACTAAGTAATACCTCGGTAAAGAATTAAGCACATATTTTATAAGCACTAATTTACCCGCTTTGGAGAGTAACTTGCTTTTCCAACCACTTAACCGCTCCTCAATCTTTCTTATAACCGATTTCCAATGCAAGTATCAACTCTCTTTGGATTGGCACCTAGGGGGATTCCCAGGTATTTGATGAGTAGTTTAACATTTTGACATTTTAGCAATCTACAAACCTTTCTTGTCTCATGCTCCTCACAGTTCACACCATCCCCCACTGATTTATGAAAATTGATCTTCAACCCCGATAGAAGTTCAAATCCTATCAAGATCCTTTTATAGTTTGTCACCGTTTCCAAGTCACACGGGAAAAATAGAATGGTATTGTTCGCAAACTGCATATGTGTAAATGTAATACTTTTCGATCCGATTTCCAGCGGTTTGATAGAGCCCTCTAATCTTAGACGACACAACAAACCATTGAGCACCTCCCCGACAAGGAAAAAAAAAGAATTGGGAAATTGGGTCCCCTTGCCTCAATCCTCGTTGCATATCAAATGGTCTAGTTGGGATCCCGTTAATTAAGATTGACATTGAAGTCTTTAAGCAGCCCCTTATCCACCCTCTCCATTTAGCCCCAATTCCCATTTTACTAAGACTCATATCCACAAATTGCCACCGAACTCGATCATACACTTTCTGAAAATCAAGTTTCACCAGCCAAGCTAACTTCTTCTTATTCTTTAACCAAAAGACAGTTTCACACGCCACCAATGCACCATCATGGATTTTTCTCCCTCCAACAAAAGCACTCTGGACCTCCGCAATTAGTCTCGATAAGAGATAAGATAGTCTTCCAGATAAAACCTTTGCAATTACCTTGTACAGACATGTCACCATGCTGATTGGCCTAAAGTCCTTTAAGTCGTTTATTCCGCCTTCTTTAAGAGCAAGTGCTACCCAAGTCAGATTGGCATTCGTAAGCATCAACGAGCTTTCAAAGAAATCACTAACAGATTGGAAGAAGCTATCCCCAATGACCTCCCACATTGCCTGAAATTATATCCATCAGGCCTCGGGGCTTTGGAGGCCAGGCTCACAGTCCCAAACTGCACAACTAATCTATTCTCTTGATGGGATGCATTCCAACCAATCGCTGTCTTCTCGGCTTATTCTCTTGGCCAAACTATCATCACATTCCATTTGTAAGTAGTTATCCTCAGTATAAAGCCTTTTGGAATACCTTCTAACTTCATTCAGAATATAGTTCTTACCACTAAAGCATTTTCCATCAACCTTCAGTGTTTCAACATGCTTCCTTCTCTTTTTGACTTGGTTAATGCATGAAAAAACCGCGTGGTCCTATCCATTGAAATTGCAAATTTAGACCTCGATAATTGTTTCTAGTAAGAGGCCTTCCTTTCATATCATTTCTCTGCTAGAATGCGTAGAGCTTTTCCTTGTGCCACAATGCAATCATTGGACCTTCTCATTTCAGTTAATTAATCCAGCTGCGGAATCTCATCTATTCTTCAATTTTTGTTGCAATCTTCTTGTAAATCACACCAAACTTCTCCTTATTCCAACTTCTAATAGGAGCCTTAAGCAATTTTAATTTCTCTTCAAACAGAACATTACCTAACTTCACCCATTAATCCTTAATGACATTCTTGAAGCCTCTATGGGTTAGCCAAGCGTCCAGTGTTCTAAAAGGTTTAGGACCCAAATCAGGCTCTTTAGAGCACACAAGGAGGATCGAAGGTAGTGATCGGAGAGATTAGTTTAGACTCTTTAGATTCAAATTTTCAAAGACAGATATCCAACTCGGATCAACCAGCACCCGATCCAATCTGCTACAAGCTCTACCACCATATACCAAGTATATTTTCTTCCCAGCAACTCTAAATCAACAAGTTGATATAAAATTGATATCATTTGGTTTGGACTTATTTTTAATTTAAAATTGGTTTTTCTTTAAAAAATGGTTTGGTTTGGATTGGGTTTAAAATCTAAAATCTGGTTTTTTTGGTGTAGGTTTATTTTAGTTTACAATTTTATTTTTTATTTAGAAGAATGTCTTATCATGCTTATATTGAAGTGGAATTGAGTAGATTAATATTAGCAAGTCTTAAATACATATTTACTAAAAGAGTTAATCTCATTTGTTATGTACCAAAGATTTACTATTACTCTTTCTATTTTTTTCCTTTTCATTAAAATACTTTATATTTTTAATTAAGTAGATATAAAATCATACATGGCTAACTTTCATTATATTTGGCTACACACGTTTTAACACAACCTTTGTCATCATTTCAAATTCCTTATGTAAGGTTTGATGAGCAAACCCAAAAAATAGGGATGAACCCTAACAAAGACGAGAATAGAGAGTAAGAGAAGAGAGAAAGAGTAAAGTGTATTGATTTTAGAAAATGAATAGTACATACATTGCCTTAGCTTTACACACGGTTTATATATGATGACTCAGTTCACTAAGCTAACAAGCTTAACTAATTAACAGACTTGCTAATATTATCTATTAACTAAATACTAATTACATATATATATCTAACACCCCCCTCAACCTTAGATAGGGGTGTAAAACCAATTCTAAGCTTGGATTTGAATTTTTTAAACAAATTTATACCTAACGGTTTTGTCATAATATCAACCACCTGTTCTAATGATGGTATATGTACAAATTATTAAGAGTATAGTAATTATTTAAAGATTTATCATATAAAAAGGAAGAACCAGAGTTAAGAATAGGAACTCCCTTTCCATTACCAACGTAGAGGTGATCTGGGGCTTGGCTAGAATCAGAGTGTTGAAGAATGTTAGAGTGCTCTGCCGTCACATGGTGGGAGGCACCAGAATTCGCAAACCAGGTAGATTCAGAGGTGGTGGATGGAGCTGTCAGATAAGCTCGAGGCTGGTGGAAGGATGTAGTTGTGGGAGGTGGATATGTACTTGCATATGGCACTAGGGGCTGTGCTGGTTGAGATGAGCTTTGAAAATTCGGATCAAACCTGTAGTAACAAGTTTGAACCGTGTGTCCCAATCTTCCACAAAGTTGACATTGGAGTCTTGTGTTGTTATATCTGCCCTCTCTACCATTCTGGCCTCCTCCTCTGCCGTTACCTCTGCTAGTACGACCTCCTCCTCTAGAAAGATTCATATCAGTATTAGATGTAGTGGTAGCATTAGCTTGAGCTAAATTATCCATGACTGTGGCTTTTTCCTTTTTGTTGATACGATCTTCGTATGCCTTGAGGAAGCTCTCAGCTTTGTGGATAGTGAAAATAGTCATTCGAGACATGACGGAAGTAACATAACCATCATACTCGTCTGGAAGACCATCTAAAATTGCCTGAATATGGTCATCTTCAGAGAAGCTATGTCCTACAGAATGTAAAGAATCCACCAATTTTTGAATATATTGTAGATAATCACCTATGGTACTTGTCTTCTTGGTAGATCGTAGCTGAGTCTTGAGACTCTGAATCCTAGTTCCTGATGAAGCTGTAAAGATATGAGTGATGGTTGTCCAGCTCTCAGCAAAGGTGGTGCAATGGACGACCTTGTTCTTGTAGGTGAGGGACATTGATTCATCTAACCATGTTATTAGGGCCGAATCAATAAACGACCATTCTACAAATTTTTAAGATTCTTGAAGAATTTTTGGTGATGCAGATGGAGTTTTCTTGGGTGGGGTAATCGATTCTGCTTCGCCGACACCAGAACCCTTGCTTGCAGATTTTGAATCTTGCACCTCTGGAGATTCAATTTCTTCAAATTGAATGGGGTTTTTTTGAAGGATCTAAATGGCTTTCAAGCTTTAATGTGCGAATGGTGAGAAGAATTGATTTCTGCCAGCTTGAGAAGTTGTCTTCATCCAGCTTGTCGGTGAGTGGAACCAATGCATTCTTCAGTTTCGGTTGCATGGTGATTAAGGCCATGATGAATCGAACGATTGAGTATCAGAGCTCTTGATACCATGTAAGGTTTGATAAGCAAACCCAAAGAATAGGGATGAACCCTAACAGAGACGAGAACAGAGAGTAAGAGAAGAGAGAAAGAGTGAAGTGTATTGATTTTAGAAAATGAACAGTACATACATTGCCTTAGCTTTACACACGGTTTATATATGATGACTCAGTACACTAAGCTAACAAGCTTAACTAATTAACAGACTTGCTAATATTATCTATTAACTAAATACTAATTACATATATATATCTAACACCTTAAAAATATAAATTTTGTTATTCTCATGCTTAAAAAATATTAATAGTTTATTCTTAATACGATAAGTATCACATTTTTACATTAAATATCACGTTTACTCTTAATAGACATGAGAAGTTATGATATAATTCGAGATGTATAGAAAATAATGATTATTTGACTCCGTGAATCTGGTGAGCAATTAATATAATACATAATATAATACATATAAGTGAAAAGCTAGATACAAACCCAATCAAAAGAAATTGAATTGTAATGACCGAAACATAAAGATATTTTTTATTGTTATGTCATGTATTTTATTTGGTTTGTGGTTGTGATTTTTGTACAAATTTATAAGTATATTAGATTCTTATATATGTAATTAGCAAAAAAAAAATTAATTTTATAGTAGTAGCTATAAGGATAAAATAGAATATATCCTATAAAAAATTTTACTTGTTATATAAAATAAAGTATAATCATTAAAATCAAGGTTTTGAAAACTGAAACGGTAATCAAATCGTTCGAACTATTGGTGAAAAGTTTTACATATTCAACCGGTAATCCAATCGAAATAATAATTTTATAACAAAATAATATATAAAACAAAAATAAAGACAAAAAAATATCATCATATTATGATATAGACCTTAAAATGTCCTCCAAATTTAAAATACTAAATCAATCAAAGTATTATAATTTTACTGAGTACAATATATAAAGTCAATATTAAATATTTTTATATTAAAATAACTATTATTTTCACGTTTTAATAATTTATCAATTAATACATACTTATTGTGTTATTATATACAAATATTTAGTGAAAATAATGTTAGTAAATATCATATAATTATGGGGAAAATAAATTGTGATTAGTAAAAAGGTTTTAGTGTTTTTATTTTAATTTTTGAATATTTAATAAAAATTACGTTTATATTAACAATGATGCATAAATAAAAGTATAATTAATTTATGGTAAGCGGGTGTGAATTAAAATTAAGATAAGATAAATAAATACAAACCAATTAGAAGAAAGGTTTCTATATGTATAAAAGTATATAAATAAAATAATTTGTGTAAATAACATAAAATAGTTATATAGCCAAGGTTTAAACCCTAATTTTTACATTCTAAAATAAATTTATCTTGTTGTTGAGAAAATTGGTCGGTTCATCGGTTCAATTTCGATTTACAATTTAGCAGTTCTATTTGGTTCGGCCACCAGTTGATTCGGTTCAATTTTTAGAACCATGATTAAAATTACAATAATATTATAACAATAAATGTTAAACTAATAGAATTAAAATATTATTAAATTAATTTTGAAAAAAACAAAATAATTAGAGATTATTTTAGAAATATAATTCAATAAATGATTATATATTCTTTCCACGCAAGACGGCGGGTCTATGTAAAATTTTAATAATGGGTAATGATAAGTTGCAATCATCTAAAGTTATCATATTTAAATTAACCTTTATAATTTAATGTAAATAATATTAGTAAGTCTATTTATAATATTTAATATTATGTATTATTTAATTCAATAATAATTAATAAATTAAAATAAAAAAAATTATAGTTATCAAATTATAGCTATCAAACTTTTTTCTTGATGGATTAATTTTTTTTGAGGAAAAAGTTTAATTCATCAAGGAAAATTTTAATTCAATAATAAATAAATCCATTGATACTACTAAAAAAGATTTAATTCATCAAGGGAAAAGTTTGATAATAGCCATATTTTAATTTTAATTTTAATTTATTTATATCTTCTCTTTTTTTTTCTCAAGTATTTGTCAAGTGTAATCTAATACTATTAAACATCTTCTCTCACATATTTATTATTGGTCCCATTTAAAAAGTGTATGTTGAAATATTACACTTTATCACAACAATTAAAAAAAAAAAAAAAAAAAAACCATTCCTATCTTCCACATATCTGCATGCCAGTCCCAGAGTCGCACGTACATCTATCATATATGATAGGATATATATATATATATATATATATATATATATGCAATATTACATTATTATACTATTTAATTTGATATATAAATCCTAATGAATAACATCTCTGTCCAGTTCTCTACAACTTTATACAAGGAATACTACATAACCATCAATTTTAATTTATTCTAACTATTATTTAGCCATCAACATTTAAAGATATTAGTTAAATTAGAGATATTAAAAGTTGATGGCTATAATTGATAGTTATAATAAATTAAAAGTGATGATTATCTAACATTTCTCATTTAGTAATTATTGAATTAGTACCGTGAAACTTAAGAGCAATAAAAGTTATATATGTACATATTGATTGGAGTATTATTTTACAATTTTGTTAATTTTATCACGTTAGAGATTATTTTTTTTTATTTTTTTATTTTTATCAACATAAGGATCAGATATAGAAAATTGCTAAGGTAGGAACATTTTTACCTTTGGATATAGATGGCTTTTTATTTTGATATATTCTAAAAGATGAACCACTAGACTAGTAGCTATATGCATACGAATTGATGGAGTTGCCGCTTAAGAGTCTTAATATAATATGCAACAACACATACTAGTTAATTAAGAGTTGTATAAAGGAATAGGTCGGCCACGTTTTCCTTGGTGGAGGGTATTCTCTCTAGTTGGAGAGCTCTTCTCTCGTTGGAGAGATATAGATATTCATAGATTCATACATCAAAGAGCTAAATATTAGCATATCTCAGCACCGTTTCTACACAATAATTACATTCTTATTAGCAATGTTCGTGGCAATTTTCTTTTAACCTGTCATCATATTATAGTTCCAGCTATTAACTCACCGCTTGGGTGTTCTGCAAATTTATCTACCTACTGATACATAGACTCGGACCCAACGATGCCGGTTGCCAAACTCTAGAAAGATCATAACTCGGAGTGTTGTGATCGTCAGACCATCGGTCTGATGCATCCTTGGGCGAATCCGGTACTGAAGCGTGACCACTACGGAGAGGAGAATACTCCGGATGACACTCCAAATCCTCAAAGTCTTACTAGCCACCCTACAACGGGAGGAACTAGTACCCTTAGTAGACGAACACGAAGGCACTCGCTGGGTCGACGACATTCCCTTTGGAGAGTAATGCGGTACTGGACGTCTCGAAGAACGAGACCTTCGGGTAAACGATTTCCCATTTTCGGAAGAGCTCAGAGGTTGGTCAGCCATCAGCGCCTCGATAGGGATCTCGTATGGATGATCAGGGTCAAACCTAACACTATGGAGATGATGGACGAAAGATTCATCATCAAAGTGACAACGCCTGATGATGCGTATGCATCTTGGGTTGTTTTTAGTCCCAAATTCTCTTAACTATCATGATATTCTTTGTGAATTATTGCTATTAATTATTCAAATCAAACAAACTTGATGTTCTTTGAGTTGTGTTTGTGTTTTTAGAGAATTCACTAAGAGTTTTAGGTGATTAAAGACCATTTAAGAGATTGAAGGAAAAGAGGATGAAGAGAAGATAACAATCATTGAAGAAATGCTCCCAGTAGCCTTCACGTTATACGTGAGTAGCCACGCCATGCGTAAGAATTAGAAGAGAAACTCACAAATTAGACAGAGAGCCCACGTTATACGTGGGGCTCTCACGTCATACGTGAGCAAATTGAAGAATTGGCACAACTTGGGTAGTGGATACACGTTATGCATGGGAAGGGTGGCGTCGTACGTGAGCTTTTGCGTGGAGAAGCAAGATTTGGCAGAACTCCCACGTTATACGTGGGTGATGCACGCCATACGTGGGAGCCAAAATCTCACTTCCAGTAATCTGTTAATTGCCATTCCAATCCAAGTTATTAGGCATCAATTTCACTCATTAATCAAGGGCATGATTGGAAGATTAAAGATATGATTGATTGAAGACTCAAGAGAAGTGGATAAAGACTTGTAATTTTAAGAGATAAGATTAGGATTAGATTAGGATATGATTAGATTTTAATCTGAATTTGAATTTTAATTAGGATATGTATAAGAAGTAACTTAACCATTAGGGTTAAGGAACTCAACACAGATCCGTTTTCCATTATTCTTAGGTTTAGTTTTCATTATGAGTTGCTAAACTACTCCATTGTTAAGCGTGGGGAGCTCTGTTCACCCAGCATGAGGTAGTCAACTATGTACATTCGTTTATTAATTCATTGAGATATTTTCAGTTATCTTCTATGCATGATTTAATTTTCTGTTCTT
>JASCZI010090649.1:189501-222015 GCA_036250425.1 Stylosanthes scabra | reverse complement strand
GATACTCCAAGCAGCAGATAATATGCAGAAATTAAGAACAGAAGACACAAGCAATTTTTATCGTGGGAAAACCCCCAAAAGAGGGACAAAAAACCCACGGGACCTAATCCAGTAAAATCCTCCACTATCAATAATAATGGGTACACAATCAGTCCTCCTAGTAGCACTAGGGTATATCAACAATCAACAAAATACATCATCACAACGGATTGAATCAACATAAACTCTCCACAAAGTGGGTATCTCAAATCAGACATAAGAGAAGGTAATAACACTAGTAAGTTATATCCTAATGATCAGTACTACACCAAGAATAACATACTGAAATCTCATAAGAAATAGAGCAAGTTTACCAAGTCAAGATGTGTACATTAGAACCGCCCTTTTCCAATTTTTCTTCTTCTCTTCGATGGCGCCGCTGGAGCACACACAACTTCTGTCCTTCAATTCTCACTTCTCACATGTGAAACCTAATTCACCTTCATATATGTTATTATTATATTATTATTATTAGTGTTGAGTTTGAGCCCATGAATTGGGGAGCCCACCAACAACTTGTCCATAGAAATCTCTTAATCAAGAATGAGGTGCAAACCTCTGATGGGAGCTCCTTAAAGCCACTATGAACTATAATAATACCAATGTGGAATAAAATAACTATATCAAATTTTATGAAACATAATAATTATAAGGTAAATGGTACCCAACCCTCTATAAATTAGAGGATAATTTACCCTTATGACATGTCAAATTCTCATTGGTTCAAAAGAGGTGATTAAGTGTAATTAACTCTAATCCTCTTTATTACTCTAGTTATGTTAACCCAACCTATTAACTATGGTTATACCCATTTATAATTATCCAAAATTTGAATTCAAGGTCATTTTGTAATTTATTAATTTTTCTGGAATCACAAATTTAACTAAAAGAAAAATAAAAAATGAAAAGGCAGAGCATATCATCGTTAAGGAACTTTTCTTCTTCTCAATCAAAGAAAAAAATCGTAACCCACTAACTCCGCTTATTATTCGGATATGCCAATGCAAACATACATTCGGTGCGATTGGCTCTGCAATCTCAACTTACTTTGCCACTTGCATGCCCGTTACCGTACCAAATGCACAAAGATTCCGATTAGAGAAGAAGACCACGTGTTGAAGGTTTTGTACAAATCTCTAGTAACATGTGAATGTTTTGGGATGGCACAAGCTTTTCTTTTGGCTAGTTGAGTGCTATGTTTTTAAGATATTAGATGGTATATTTCAGATCAGTTTTTTTTCTTATTTATGAATGTTGGTGTGGCGGTGGACAGTGGTGGAAGATGGGTGGGTTGCTGTGTTTGTGGGTAGAAAGCCTATATGATAGTGTTTTGATCGAGAAGACAGTAACAATATCTTCAACAATGAAGCACTCGTTTTTATTTTTATTTTTTAAATGAAAAAATAAAATTGGTAGGACGTGAAAAAAAAATTATAAGATCAAATTTGCTCAAAATTATTGATTAATTGTAAAAGGGAACAAACTATAGTTAATGAATTGAGTTAGTAAAACTGAAAAAAAAAATAAAGGGTTAGAATTAACTACACTTAATCATCTCTCCTGAATCAATGAGAATCTGACATGTCATAGGGGATAAATTACTTTTTAATTTATAGAGGATTGAGTAAGATTCACCTAATTATAAATAGATAATAAGAAGATTTAAAGAGACAAATCTATTTTCATAAATATAAACTCACTTTTTATTCAAAGAATGAGCCATGCAACTAAGTGGAGTGCTACTCTTTGTCCCTTTCTCAATTAATATAGATTAAACTACTTCAAAAAATGTGAAATGCTCATTTTGTGTCTTACTGTTTTCCCTTCATGCCTTTAATTTAGATAACTTATTTCACCTTCTCTATCATAGTATCCTACATACCATATACTGAATGAAGTAGGTATGTCTATGTCACAAATCCAAAGAACTTCATATATTGGATTTGTAAAATGGATTATATAATCAATTTTATCCGACCACAAATCATCTAATATGAGACCTTTCACAGTAGCAGCTTTTCTATCATCATTTCTATAACTACGTGTTCAATTCTTGGTTAATCACCATTACCTGCAAAGCTTTCTTGATGAGTTTGGTCATTTTCAACATTATTACAATCTTTTAGTGGAACAAATAAATACATTAAAGATATCCAATCTCATAGAGTGGTTCATGATCAAGATTTTTATGAAGACGATGTCATCACGCACCTCTGTGATGCAGTGATATTCATCATGGATTCTTTGCATATATACTAAAGCATTATCAGTTATGATTTGTATCACATTTTGAACTCCAACCTCCTTGAATAAGCCATCCATATAGAATCTATCTTTGTTTCGTACCAGACTTCCATCTACTCAACAGCTTTTAAGAAAATACTTATTGCCATTAAATTAATAAGCAACGGTCTTCTTTACGAATCCGTCCACCCATGCGTCAGCTACAATTTTAACCCCTTTATTTTGATCTCCATAAACATTTTATTGGTTGAAGCATTCTTTTAATACTCTCCTTCTCCTTTTGTAACATACCGAGCAATAAGCTCAGTAAGTTGAGCTATGATCTCTTCATTATTAAAAGCTTTTTCCAAGCTACCACTAGGAACTACTTGCCTATTTTCATAATTTGTAGCTTGTTCATCAATCTTGTTTATCAATTCTATCATATAGTTGCATTCACCTTCTTACATGCACCAATTCCACCCCCTGATATTTATTTTTAATAAATGTGATTTAACCCTTGAATATATATGAGCCCATAAACACTCGATCACAAAACTTACATTGCCAATTATTGTGTACTATTTTTAGAAATTGAAAGTTTTCACAAGAACCGAGTTGGATTTTACACTTTAAATTTAAATCAACATTAGTCAACTTTCTCTTATGTTACATCGAAAGTGTTCCCCTAGCATTGTGAGTAGATGATGATAAAAGTATCCTCCGAAAATAAAGAACGATGAGATGGCATGCATTCACAATTTGACATGAACACATCAAAGTAGAATTCCAAAAAATACATGAAATGTGGTATAATTCAGATCATCAAATTGGGAGTTAAAAGTATACCGGATTAAACCTCTAAAATAAAATGTCTTACATATCATTCTATATTACTGAAGAAGGAAGAAGAAGGAACCTAGTAACGAGAGTAATTAGGGAGCGGGCAAACGCGGAAACGGTTCATGCTGAAAATCCGCTAAAATCTGATCCAACTCCTCATCATTCATAATATCAGGTACATTACTACTCTGCTGAATCTCCAGAGACGAATTGTACCTTTCATTCCTCCTGGAACCGAACGGTACACTCACCCCTTGCGCTGAACTGTAATATGGAGTTATCGGCGACAAGGAAGGGATCGACGGCGCACTCGGCAACCCTAGAATCTGCTGCTGCAAACTGTACTGTGAACTTATCATCGACCCTTGAATCTGTTGCGGTAATCTGTACTGTGAAGTAGTTATCATCGGCGGCAAGGAAGGGTTCGACGAGGGTACATTCAGCGAACCTTGAATCTGCTGCGATAAATTGTACTGTGCACTTGCAGTTATCGGCGACAAGGGACGGTTCGGCTGAGAGGAATGGTAAGGTGTAATGAGCGGGGAAGGAAGCTGACCAGAATTTCCATGTAACATCGCATTCATATCAAAGAAATTGTCTTGAGGTGCGATCTGAAGCGGAGAAGGAGGAGGGAACTGAGCAGAGTCTCCCGCCAGCACTGCCTTGGTGTCAAAACCGGGAAAGAAACTGTCTTGAGGTGCAAACTGCGGCGAAGGATAGAAAAGGTCTTTGGCTTCAACGTCGGGAAGAGTGCCAACATTTTCTTTTTCCATCTTCTTGATTTGCTCATAGTCATCATACAATGGGTCTCGGCTACTACTTTCAACGGGTTCTGGCGCTACACTCGTCTTCTCTTGCTGCTTCTGCCGCTCCTCCTTCTGCTTCTGCTTGATCTTTTCT
This sequence comes from Stylosanthes scabra, assembly GCA_036250425.1. Taxonomy (NCBI): domain Eukaryota; kingdom Viridiplantae; phylum Streptophyta; class Magnoliopsida; order Fabales; family Fabaceae; genus Stylosanthes; species Stylosanthes scabra. The sequence goes on along the minus strand of JASCZI010090649.1, from coordinate 218,010 downwards.
GGATCGGGGGGCAAGCCGGTGAGCTTTTGGACCAGTTCCCGGAATTCTTCTTCGTTGGCAGCTTCGTAGACCGGAGGCTCTTCTTCGTGTATAATTACCACTTGCTTATCACGTTGTTGTTGCGGCGTTGACGAAGTTGAGTTCTTGTCATGTGCGCGCTTAGCAGGTGGCGGGTGCTGCCGTTTCTTGCCTTTCAGAGGTGGCAGTGGCGGACGTGGCGGCGGCGGGGGCGGGGGCGGTGGTGGGCTTTGCATTTGGAGTTCTTTCTTGGATGAAAAAGAGGCGCGAGAGAGTGAGGGTGGGACCAAATACCGTTTTCTGTTTTTTTTAGATACTCCAAAAATATTTATATGGAAAATGTTTCTTTTTTTATTGACTTTTTAGGCAACTTGTTGACTCAACGGGAATAGGGGCTTGCGCCATTGTGGCCTAGCGTACTTTTAGGGGTGTCAAACAGGTCGAAAATCGACGGGCCGGCTCACTTAACCCGCCAAAAAAGACGGGAAGGCTAGAATTTCAAAACCGCTAAAATAAGAAAACCCGCCTAACTCGTCCTGTTTAGCCCACGGGCTTTGGCGGGCGGCCGCCGCCCCGACTTTTTTTTATTGCTATTTTTTAAAAAAATAAAGTAAATAATTAATTAATTAGTAAAAATATTATAAGTTATTGAAATATTTATAAAATTATATTAAGAAATTAATATTTAATTAGATATTTTTAATAATATTAATTAAAAATTATAATTTTTTATATATTTTTGAAATTATATATATATTTTTAATTAATTTAATTATTTTTATTTAAAAATAAAAAAACTAAAAATTTGGCGGGCCCACCAGCCCGCCATTAGGCGGGACGGGGTGGAATTTTAGGACCGCCTCACTAGGCTGGGCGGGACGGGCTAGCCCGTCTAAGGGCGGGCTTTTGGCGGGGCGGGCCGGCCCATTTGACAGCCCTACGTACCTCACAACAGTTAACGGTCTTAACTGTTTACTGAGTTAGTTTATTAATTATCTTTTATAGTGTCTAAATTCTAGTTAGTATAGAACTTAATACTAATAGTGATTAGTGAGTGGGTGAGTGTGTTTTATAGTGTCTAAATTCTAGTTATAAAGCGTAAAGTTAAAGGAGTGAATCCTACCTCATTTTATATCTACTTTTAAACAAATTAGACAAAAATTTCACTCACACAAGGAATTTCTCTCAGTGAATTAGTGATATAGTAGTCTTATAGATTATTCTTTTTCATATATTTGGCAGATCTTGTTTTCTCTTTGGCTAATCTAAATTATAGGTCTGCTCTATATAATATGACTCTGTTACCACCAGTTAAGTATTATTGATAGTTATATCATATATCTTAAAAAGGTGCAGACTCTGGTGGCATAAATATTGGTGGCTAAGTGTGGCATTTTGTTGATCGACCAATAAATAAATGACACATGGCTTCTAAGGTCAATGGTCCAAGTGTGCAATGAAAGATATGACTCTCGTGATTGATGACGTTGAGTATGTTAACCATAAGGGCAAGCTTGGGTTTTTCTTTTTTTTTTTGGACATTGGGATTTTCTTGTTAGGTCTGGGTCATGTCCCACTAACCGGACAGACCCACAAGCCCAAAACCAAGAGATCCCCTCCCACAGCCGCTCCATGCTTGCAACTTGCAGGTTCCATTACTTTCATTGCCTATGCATGCTTTGCTTGCGGTGGCGTTCCGGAACCTTCGATGCATTTGGCCAACGGTCACTCGCCGACCTCATCTTCTTGTGACGCCGTCTTGCGCCGCCGTTGTAGAGCTCCAGCAAGCTTCCTGAAGACGAGAGCATCTCCCACCAAGCCGCACTCCGTTACGTTGCTCATCTTCACCGGAGCAAAGTCGACAATGGAAGCGGATGTGAAAATGGTCTGTATGGTTAAAAATTTAAAATAAAAATGAGTGCATTTACATGGAAAGTCATAAGTGTTGTAGTGAGTGTTGTAGTGAGTGTTATAGGCAGCAATGAGGAGTTTGAATCCAGCAAGACAAATAATCCCTATAGAACCATGTGATCGATGGAGGAGAGGCAAATGAGAAGAATCAGTAGCAATGAGACCGAAACAGTTTGAATCTGAAACTTGGACCGATGTGCGCTTGAATCGACAACCGGCGGTGACTCAGAAGCGGAGGTCTCTTGTGGCGTCAATGGAGAATGTCGATGGAAGAGAGATGTGGAACGGCGTCGCTTAAGGGAGACACGACCAAGTTATTATCTTTGTTAATTTCTTAATTTCAAATTAGTTTTTTCAAACATTAAATTATTAATTTTGTTTTTAATTTTCTTTTTATTTCTCACGGTGAGAATTTACTATGTTATCCCCTCACACTATTGATATTAGTAGTGATTCAACGTCTACAAGTGGGCCACATTCTCTTAGTCAAATGAGAATCTCTCTCCACGTGTCAACTTTTCAAAATGTCTCTGATGTTTTGCCCTCTTAGCCATCAAAAATCTCATTCATGAGAGACACCACCTCTTAAAAATGGTTATACGTAAGTTAGATCAATAAAAAAATAATAGTATTCATTTTTTAAAAAAATTAAAAGCATATGAATATTTTAACAAAGTAGATATCATTTTTATTTAATTCTAAAAAATAAAAATATATTTATTTTTTATCCTAATTATAATAAATACTTTATTTAGTGAACAATTTTTATTTTCAGACATCATCAATGAATAAGCCAAGAAACATAGATCAGAGAAGTGACCACAACTGCGAAATTATAATAATAAAAAGTTACGTACATAATACAAATTAAACCAAATTATTTTGTGTGTGTAGAAGATGATAATAGAAATCATCCTTCGAAAATAAATAAAGAACGATCAGATGGCATTGATGAATATCAAAAGAATTCCAAAAAAAAAAAACACATGCAATGTGTTAGCTACGTCATAACGCCGCCAAAATGAATGCTATATACAAATTAATGAAAAATTATAATAACTCAGAAGCCAATGTCATCATCAAATCGAGAGTTAAACGGTGACCACGATTTGAAGCATGGAACTGGGGAGTGATAGGGAAGACTCATCGAGAGGGAGCAATGATGCAGCAGATCCAATCCCCCATAACGGGTTAGGCATTAGATTCGGGTAGTATGTTTTGGGCTCATTGTCCATGCCCAAAAAAAAAAAAAAAGCAAGATATGAGAGTAGTAGCAAGAAGATTAATATTTTAGGTATACATTTATTTTGTCCAATTAAATTATTTATTTTATACAAATAGAAAACTATTTTGATACTATTTTTTGTGATATTTGAGACTAAAATAATTTTTTATTTAGTAAAAAATAAATAACCTAACTAAACTTAATTGACCCAAATAAATATACATATAGCTAGGGTTGGAAGTGAGCCAAGCTGAGCTGTGCTAGAGCCTATTTCCTAAACTCAAACTTGACTCTTCAAAAGCTCACAAGCTAGTTCGAGCTCACGAGCTGGCTCAAATAACATGAATATAATATATATTTTTATGTCAATAAATTATAACACCATAACACATATATAAACAATAGTATTAAGTAAACAAAAAAAATAATAACCAACATCAACCGACATCTCTTCAACTGCTGCTGATGAGTTCATAGTTCTTTCCGGATGCTGAGTCTATTGCAATATAAAAAAATTCAATTTATTTGCAATTTTTTATTTTACCTTTATTTTTCGCTTAGTTAATATTGATTAACTAATTATTGGTTACAGATAGTTTTTCATATATAAACATCACATTTGTATAATACGTGATTAGCCCTTTATATTTCGAATATTATGTTTATTAATAATTTAATAAATAAATATTTATATATATATATATTTTTGAGCCGACTCACGAGCTAATAAGTTAAGCTTACCCAAGCTCAAGTTCAGCTCATTTAATTTTCAAACTCAAACTTAGGTTCAAGTTTGGCTCATTAGCTCACGACCTCAACTTATTGAACCGTTAATGAATCGAGTTCAAATTAACTCAGGAGCTACTTAACTCACCTCCATTCCTATAGCATTAGAGATTCAACTGTTTGTTATCTCATCATCTATTGTTGTGTTTGGTCACTTTAAAATAATAAACTCCCACGCTCAATTTATATTTAGAGCATTAGAGATTCAACGGTTTGTTATCTCATCATCTATTGATGTGGTTGGCCACTTTAAAATAATACACTCCCACGCTAAATTTATATTTATACACTCATGTCATCTGCTAATATGCTGAAATCGTGATAATCAGAAACTTATATGTGTAATCCAGGGCGGCTTCCCACATATTATTATTGGCATCTTTTATACTAATACATGATAGGGTGCTCGATCGTATTACTTTCAGAGTGTATTTCTTCATAATAGGGTGAATAGGATACTATGTCAAAATGTTAATTCGTGTAAAGGTTCCCCAATTTATATAGAAATAATTTAGAACAAAATAATAATATTTTGTGTTTAGATATTTGGATGATATTAGATTCCACATGTTTTATTTGAGTAATTTGTCCTTTTTCTTTTTACGTTTTATTTTATACTTAATTTTTCTCATATATATTTTTAGTAGCGCTTCTTTAACTCTTTGCTTACTGAAAACTAGCTAGAGAGTAATAAAGGAATGTATGTGTACTAAAATGATTATGATTGGATGTTTAATGGAATGTTTACTGGTTTAAAATTATAATTACAATTAGTTACTTTATAAAAATAATGAGAATATTGTTTGGTGTAAGCGTCTAACTTAAGGAAAAATTCTACTAACAAAGTTTAATGATATGAAATTTTATATTATTAATTACCTTGAGGTTGTTATTAAAATTGTCTGGTTTGAGGAATAGATGAAGATGTATGTTATTTGGTGCCTTGGTGGAGGTATCTAATTCTAGGCGAACATTGTTAAAATTTCATAAATAGAAAAAAAAAATTAAAGAAAAACGTTAGGACTTCATTGATGTTTAGGTTGTTTGTGGCACAAAGATTCTAAGTTATCATTTCGACTATAGGTTCAATGCTTTTGAGTATTTTTTAATAGTGTTGGTTAGTTTTTTTTTTTTTTTGGTGTCCACATGTATATTTTGGTGTCCTAGTGTTAAGTAGTTTGTTATGTATGTTTTCAGCATGATACCATTTATTTTGGAGGGGTATTTCAACCGGATTTTTTTGGGTCATGTAGGGACATTCGAACTGGAAATTTGAAGACTAAGAACTTAACTTTAAACATACCAAAAAAGAGGTTTTCTTTAAAAAAAAAATTAGGGTAAACTTAGTTTATATTATATATAATTATATTGTGTCCATTTTATTCTTTTAGGTAAACATGACAAGAAGATGATGGGTGTCCAGACGAGCCAAACAAAGGCATTTTTCTAATGAAAAGAATGGTACAAACGCCACACTCAAAATAGATGAGAATGTGAGCGATAAGTTTGGTTTTAACTGTCACAAATTACCTTGATAAGATCGGAAAAATCGCAACAAGTTGTCTTGATAAGATCCGAATGATCGCCACAAGCCACCTTGATAAGAGTTGCCTTGGATAAGATCGGAACGATTATCACAAGCCACCTTGATAAAATTAGGATGATAACCAAGCTATCTTAATGAGGTTAGAATGATGATCACCACAAAATATCTTGCTAAGATCTTAATATGTTCTCTTGAAATGCTCTCACATGAGAAAAAACTCAATTTTTTTTTCTAAAAGTAAGAAAATTGTATTCTTTAAAAAAAAGTCATACCGTGTCCAAATTAGGGATAATAACAGTAGAAAAGGAGATCACCCACAAGTATAAACAATTTCACCAAAAAGAAGAAAGAAACTTAAAGAACAAAATGGATAACATGATGGTTCGTCAAAGAAGATGGGGATTTGCATTGGGATGAGTCTCGCGAAAAAGCTTCAAAGTCGATTCAATTATGTACAGAATGTGCCTTCAAGGGTTTTGGGACTTCCGGAGTAATCGGAGGTGCCAAGGAAGAAGGCTGGATGTTGATATGAGTGATTAGTAGCGTGCTAGAGAAGAATCGCCAAATAAGGATTTGGGAATCTCCGAGAGCACAGCAATTGGGTAGGGTTTAGAGGACGTACATGGAGGAGAGCTGATCTCCCCTTTATATACCCGTGGTGGTTCCTATTATTTAGGAGTAAATCCGTACGAGATCGATGCAGATATGACCTTATCTCGTGTGGATCCGATGATTAATGTTATGGCCCTCCTTTTTGGATCCGAGGAGGATTTGGGCCGTTCGGCGGCTTTTGGCCAGCGTAAGGGAGGTCAGTTGTGGGATTGGGCCATGCGAGCCCAACATTCGGAACAGTTGCCCCGAGCTCGGAACGTCAGAGAATCCGATCTCTTCGAGGTTTGTTAATTCCATGGTTAAAGGTTTTTGTTTGTGCATCACGATGTTCCGAGGTTCAGTCACTCATCGTTCTTTTTAAATTTGCTGGTCGTAATGTCATTTCACAGAAGCTTTTGGATCATGACGTTTGATTTGACCTCTGACATCTTTTTGCATTCTCGAGATCGTGGGAGAGAGAGAGTTATGAGTCCCCTCGTTTCTCGCGCCTTAATGATGGGAGTTATGTGCTGCACATTTTCCCTTTCTGCCCCTCATTAACTGCTTCGAAGTGGGGGTGAGTTGGTCATTTCTAGCTTTTTATAAATGGACGAGGGGGAACAGATGTTTCTTCTGTTTCATCTTCTTCATTATTCTTACTCGAAAACTCTCTTCTTCCTTTTGGTGCTCATTGTTCCGAAGGCTTCTCTAAAGGATTTCTTCATTTCTGATTATTTGGTAAGCTTTTTCTTCTTCTTTTTCATTTTATTTTTGCTCTGGGATCTTCTTCTTGTTCTTCTGCCGTTTCCTCTTTTGGGAAGAGTTTGAGTTTTACCAACTCTTGTTTTTCCAGTTTTCATCTCTTTTTGACCATGGTACCTTTCTTCCCAAAACAGGTTAAATGGCCGAAGTTCAAGGGAACGATCCCGGTGGGGTAGTTCGTGAGGTTGAGGGGGCTCAAAAACCTCACGAACTAAACCCTCTCTATGACTGGGTGAACCGTGACGTTCTGGGGAGCCCATGTACGATGACGGAGGATTATCTGATGGAGTTGAAGAACTCCGGCGTCATCTTTGGTGGCGGCGAGGAGGAAGACCACTATCGGGTTGAACTTCCTCGCCAGGGGGAGAGGGTGTGTGGGCTCAACTTGGAACATCCTCGTGTACCTCATTGGTTATGGGTGAACGAGGTGACGTTCACCGAGTTTGGAGTTCGTATACCGTTCTCCCCTTTCCAACAACGACTGTTGTAGCGTTGCTTTGTCGCGCCGTCCTAATTCCATCCTAATGCTTGGTCGGCTATCCGATGTTTCAAATTGGTGACGGAGTTTTTGGAGCTTCCCCAAGATCCTGAAGTCTTCTTGTATTTATTCACGGTATTTTCTCCGAACGCCGAAGGAAAAACCAAGATAGGTTACATGTCAGTGCGGCCTGGGAAAGGTCGGAAGATCTTCGGACTTTACGAAGAGTCTTTCCACGACTTCAAAGGGCGGTACTTTAAGGTATTTGCTGTCGGAGACCATCCGCCCTTTTGGTTGACTTTAGAGAGAGACGCGGGTCGATTTCTGTCTTATTGGAGCAAGGATGCCGGGGTAAACTATGTCCCCACGGCGTATAGAAAATTAAACGAAGAGCAAAGGGATACAGCCGACATTCTGTTATGGCTGTTTTCCCAACGAGTCTTGAAACCCAAGGCTGTTTTGGGTAACCCCGAACGGGCTAGGGCAACCATTGGTATAGTTTTAACTCTAGTGTACTTTCGTTTTTTTTTCTTTTTTTTTTTTTTTTCTTTTTGAATTTGGTTATCTGACATCTGTTTGCTCTTCTTTCCTTTTCTTCTATTTTCAGTGAATATGGCTGGGAAGAACAAGACGTTGGCGAATCTTCGCCGGGCGATGGTGGCTAACCCACAGGGTCCGATTATCCTAAGCTCCTCCGTCGGTCGAGCGTCGTCTTCTGTTCCCGAGGGGGGAAGTTCTTCCACCACCGGAGGAGGCACTGGAACTCGTCTGGAAGTCTCTTCTCTGATTCAGGAGGAGGGACCGAAGCAACAGATTGAGGTTGTGCCCCCTTCTCCTTTGGGTAAGCGAGCTAACGAGGAGGCCACCACTGCCCAGAAGAGGCCGAGGACGTCTGAGGGTCCTCAACGTGACTTCTGTCCGATCAACCGGTCCTTCGATGCTTCGTCCTACATCGAGAACCATTTTATGGGTCCTCGTGCTCGGGAGGCCTTGCATGACTATGACCCGATGGAGAGTATCCGTTGGGTTTAATGGGCGATGCTCCGTTCGGCAACCATTATGAAGTCTGTTGAACCTCGTCTGATCTTGGCCGACCAGTGGGAACATCGTTGTGCCAAACTGACCGGGGATTTGAAGATGTTAAACCAGCAGAAGGCCGACGTGGAGAAGGAGAAAGAGGAGGTGGAGGTGGCTAAGTCCAAGGCAGAGAAGGATTTGGAGGCTACTTTGGCCGATGCGAAGGGTAAGGGCATTGAGCTGCAGCGCTCGAAAGATCGGGAGGCTGGTCTTCTGGCTGACCTCGAATCTGCTAAGAAGAGATGCTCAGAAGAGAAGTCTCGAGCCGATCAGGCTGAGGCTTCTTTGGCTTTAACGGAGCAAGTTCGTCAGGAGCTAGTCAAATTAGCTGAAGATTCCGTGAAGGCTGCTGAGGACGCTCTGAAGGAGCAGATTCTCGTGTTAGCGCCTGATTTCGATGTCTCTCTTCTCGGAGCATGGAAGGAGGTTGTGGATGGTCAGATCATGGATCCGCCTCCGGAGTCTTAGTTCCTCCTTTCCTTTATGTAAAAACACTTTATTATTTTTTTTTTAAGTTGTAGTTACTTTGCGAGAGTCTGTCGTGCCGTGTTTAACCGGGTCGGACTCTCGTCTTTTATCATCAACATTTTTTTTGCTATTTTTGGGACACGGGATCCGTCGTGCCGTGTTTAACTGGTCGGATTTCCCTTATCAAACAGAATATTTGGCTATGTGTAAAAACACCATTTTTTGGTGATCCGTCGTGCCGTGCTTTCATCCGGGTCGGATCATCCTTTTTGAATTTTCAAGAAGTATTTTGGCTAAGTTATCTTGTAATTGTCGTTTTGGCTTTTGTTTTCGCCGTTTTTAGTATGTTCCGTCCTTCCACTTTTGTTGTTTGCCGCTTTCTTCGATAGTGATAGGGCATTTTGAGAATTTGAGTGGAAGTGAAAAAATTTCTCTAAGTTATTTGGAGGCGGAGTGATCAGTTCCGTCCTTCCGTTACTTTGTTTTTTGTTTTCTTCCAAGATTATAAGGAAGAAAAAGTATATAAATCGTTTCGTTTTTGCTTTGGCCGGACGAAACTTTGTGTATGGCCGAGGATGGCAAATAGGACGCATGGTCGCACATAGAGAAAAAGTAAATATTTATCTAGTATTTTGGGCCACGTTAAAACCTTCCGACCTCCCGGAATGGGATACCTCGGGTAGGAAAAAAGAGTACCCGTTTGATAAGGGAAATACCACTAAATTAAAGATAATGACTAACCTACAATCACACTTAACTAAAAGACGAGAAAGAGGCAAAAGGATTTTAAGAGAAGAACTGTCGGAGGTTGGTGGCGTTCCAACTTCTCGGAAGTTCACCTCCGTTGAGTCGTTCTAGCTTGTATGCTCCTTTGCCGAGGTCCGCGGTTACGCGATAGGGTCTTTCCCAATTTGGGGTTAGCTTGCCTTCTCCCGGCGTTGGTGGCCCAATGTCGTTCCGTCGTAGGACTAGGTCTCCGACTTCAAAGTGCCTTCTGATGGTTCCTTTGTTGTACCTTGCACTCATTCTTTGTTTCAAGGCCATTTCCATCAGGTGAGCCTCGGATCGGACCTCGTCTATTAGGTTCCGATCTGCCGTTATGTCCTCCGTGCCGAGGAGTAGCCATGGGCTGGGTTCACCGATTTCAACTGGGATGATGGCTTCGACCCCATAGGTTAACCGAAAGGGCGTTTAACCGGTTGAAGATTGGGGGGTCGTTCTATAAGACCATAGGACGGAGGTTAGTTCCTCAGCCCAAAGACCTTTGGCATCGTCGAGCCGTTTCTTCAGTCCTTTCACGAGGATTTTGTTTGCTGATTCGACCTGTCCGTTTGCCTAGGGATGTTCAACCGAACAGAAGCGTTGGTTGATCCCGAATTCTTCGGCTGACTCTTTAAATTTCTTGTCCACTAATTGGGTTCCGTTATCCGTGATTAGGATTGAGGGAATTCCAAATCGGGTGATGATTTGTTTCCAAACAAATTTTCAACATTTTACAGCCGTAATGGTGGCGAGAGGTTCTGCTTCGATCAACTTAGTGTAGTAGTCGATACCGACAACGAGGTACATTAGTTGGCCGGGAGCTAACGGGAAGGGTCCAACAAGGTCAATCCCCCATGTGTCAAATGGACGATCTGCCGAGATTGGAGTCATCTTTTCTGGGGATGCTTGATGGAAGTTCGCGTGGAGTTGACACTTTTTGCACGTTCGGACGAATTCCACTGCATCCTTCATCATATTAGGCCAATATTATCCGGCTCGAACGAGTTTCCTGAGCTAAGGATTTTCCGCCGATATGGTGGCCGCAGCATCCCTCGTGTACTTTCCGTAGGGTGTAATCGGCTTGACATGGGTTAAGGCATTTTAGAAGTGGTAGATCTATGCTCTTTTTGTATAGTTGACCCGAGATCAAGGTGAACTTTGTGGCTTCTCTCTTGATTCTCTTTGCCTCTTTGGGATCGTTGGGAAGGGTTTCGTCCTCGAGGTAACTCAGGATTGGGGTCATCCATGTTGTTGTTTCGGATATCGGGAGACAGTTTACCTCTGACGGGGATATCGATGGTTCTTTGATTGTTCCTTAGATGAGGGAACGATTTCCCGATCCTGGCTTCACGCTGGCGAGTTTGGACAAGAGGTCGGCCCTAGCGTTCCATTCTCTGGGAACGTGGGTTATTACTACCTTGTCAAACGTTTCCATCATCGCCTTTACTTTCGCTAGGTATCTCTGGAGGAGTGAGTCTTTGGCTTGGTAGGAGTCGTTTATTTGGGAACTCACTACTTGAGAATCCGTGCAAACTTGCAGGGTTCGAGCTCCCACTTCCTGAGCTAGGGTTAATCCGGCTAATTAGGCTTCATACTCAACCTGGTTGTTTGAGATGGGGAAGTCAGATGGGATGGATTGTTCGAACATGACTCCATCGGAGCTTTCTAAGATAACCCCTACGCCACCCGAGGTCGTTGTGGATGAGCCATCAACATGTAGCTTCCATCCAATGTCCTGACTTGTTTCTTTATCTGGAATTGTCATTTCTGCCAAGAAGTCAGACATTGCTTTTGCTTTGATAGCCGCCCTAGGTTGAAATTGAATGTCGAATTGGGACAATTCTACGGCCCATCCTAGCATCCGACCTGTCAGGTCTAGCTTTTGGAGTATGCTTCGGATGGCTTGATCAGTTCTGACGACGATGGTATGAATTTGGAAGTATTGCCGAAGTTGTCTTGCCAAGACAAGGAGTGCGTATGCCAGCTTCTCGATTTTGGTGTATCGAAGTTCAGCTTCATGCAGGACTCGACTGATAAAATATACTGGCATTTGGCTTCCTAGCTCGTCTTCCCTTACTAGTGCTGCTGCGGTGGATTCGTCCATGATGGACAAGTAGTGGTATAGGGGTTCGCCGTTTATTGGCTTTGAGAGGACTGGAGGTTCCGATAGTATGGATTTAAACTTGAGGAAGACATCTTCACATTCCGGCGTCCATTCGAAGTTAATTACTTTCCTCATTAGTTTGAAAAAGGTAAAGCGTTTCTTGCTGATGCTCCGAGGAAACGGGATAGCGCCGTTAGTTTGTCGTTCAGCCGTTGGACCTCTTTCAGGCTTGTTGGGCTGGGGAGCTGAAGAATTGCTTCGCACTTCTCTGGATTGACCTCGACTCCTCTCTGGATTATCATGAACCCTAGGAATTTCCCTGCTACCATGCCAAAGGCGCACTTTAATGGATTCAAACGCATTTTGTAGCATCGGAGGGACTCGAAGACTTCATGGAGGTCGGGGATAAGATTCTCTGGGCTTTCCGTTTTGACCAACATGTCGTCTACATAAACTTTGATCTTCCGACCGATGAGGTCTTTGAAGATTTTTGTCACCAGTCGTTGGTACGTCACTCCGGCGTTCTTTAAACCGAAAGGCATAGCCGTGTAGCAATAAGTCCCGTCCGTCATGATGAACGCCGTTTTTTCTTCGTCGGGCTTATGCATTGGGATCTGGTTGTATCCCGAGTAAGCATCCATGAAGGAAAGGTATTGGTAGCCGGAAGAGGCATATACCAATCCGTCGATGTTAGGCAGCGGGAAGGCGTCTTTGGGACAAGCTTTGTTTAGGTCGGAATAATCGACGCACATTCGCCACTTTCCGTTTGCATTTTTGACCAAGACTACATTCGCCAGCCAAGTGGAGTAAGGTAGTTCTTGGATGAATCCTGCTTCAAGAAGTGCCTTGGATTGTTTCTTTACTACTTCCGCCCTTTCGTCCGACATACGCCTCTTGCGTTGGGCGACCGGGCGGTGGCTAGGGTCAATGGCCAGGGAGTGCGACATGACCGATGGGTCAATTCCCGGCATATCGGTTGGTGTGAAGGCGAAGAGATCTCCATTCTTCTTGAGGAATTTCGAAGCTCTTGCTTGAGTTCATAGGGTAGATTCCGATTCAAGAACTGTGCCGTTCTAATGAGTCTCCAATCTGTATTTTCTCCAGATCTCCGTCTGGCTTTGGCCGAGGTTGCTCTTCTATCCTGGCGTCGAGATCGGCTAGGTAAATGTCGGAGGAATCTCGGGATTTGGATCAAAGGGCCAAGTTGTTATGTTTGCATTTTTCGGCCATCACCCTATCTCCATATAGGGTTCCGAAGTCACCTGAGTCCGTTTCGTACTTCATCACCAGAAACTTGGTGAATACGGCTGCAGAAAAGTCGTTAATCGTCTTTCTGTCCAGGATGATGTTATAGGCTGTTGAGTCTTTTAACACCACAAATTCGGCCATCAAAGGCATGTTGGAACATGATGTTAGAGTCCGCACCTGTATCGATTAGGATTCGTCGAACTATCCCGGAACCGACGCCGGCCGAAATCACCATCGGTGCGTCGGAATCAGCCATTCCATGTTCAAAGTCTTTGTTGTCAAAGGTGATGGGCGGGAGCTGTGGTGGAGCACTCCGTACGACTGCTAGGATCTTGGGATTCTTCTTATGGGCGGACATGGATTTCTCCGTATGGTTGGCTCCGGTAATCACAGGAACTATGGGCATTGTCTCATCGGTGTCTCTGAGGTTCCGGGAGTTCCGAGTTTCCGGTCCTTCCGACCATTCTCGTCCGGGATTCCGAGGTTCGCGAATGATTTGAGTGAATTCATTCAGCTTCCCTTCCCTGATGGCCTGTTCGATGGCGTCCTTCAAGTCATAACAATCCTCTGTTTTGTGTCAGTATCCTTGATGGTAATCACAAAATAGGGATTTGTTCTTAGCATTCTGGGTCCTTCCCCGTAGGGGCCTTGCCCGAGGTAAGATTCCCTTATCTGAAATCTGCTGATATACTTCCGTGATGGATGCTATCAACGGGTATAGTGGTCATACTTCTGTTTGGAGGGTTTAGGGTTTCCTCTGGACCCGTGTTCACGTTGGTTATCCCTTTGGTATTGCGCTGAGGCGTTACCTCGGGGAGCCGTCTGGGATTGTTGATTTTTGGTTGCTGCGACTACCCGATTGACTTCTTTGTGGTGGATGAATTCCTTCGCTTTGGCTTGCATCTCCTTCCGAGTCCAAATCGGCTTGGTGGTTAACTGCCTTCAGAAGTCGTCATTGGCCAGGCCGTTGGTTAAGCATAAGCTCGCAACTCCGTTTACCAATCCGTCAATGGTTTTGCACTCAGCATTGAACCGTTCAATGTGTTTCCTGGTGGTTTCGTTGGGCTTCTGAACGACAGCAAGAAGGTTGATCGGGTGCTTCTGACTATCGATACTTGTCGTGAATTCATTGAGGAACAACTCCCTTATCTCGGAATAATTGGAGATGGATCACGCCGGCAGGGACGTGAACCATTGTGCTGCTAGTCCGGTCAAGGCCACCGAAAAGGCTCGGCACTTGACCTCATCGATGGCTCCGTCGCAAATCATCCAATGTTCAAAGTCGTTGAGGTGAACATAAGGATCTGTTGATCCGTCATATTTCATATCTGTTGGCTTCGTGAAGCCCTTGGGAAGTTGGACCTTGAGGATCCGGTTCGAGAACGGGGTGTGTTCGTCAACGAGTGGGGTTCTTTCCCGTCCTCGTGTCTTTTTATAACGACGAGGTCGCCTTCGTCTCTGTTCCTGAGAATCATCCGAGGAGGATTCTCGGTTATCCGAGCTACTTGCGTGACGCCTTCGCCGAGTCGGGGTACGCTCGCGGGGCGGAGGTCGCTCACGTCTACGAGTTGGGGATCTGGACTTAGATCGGGTTCGTCGCCGATGAGGCGAATGTCGTTGCAATCTTAAGTCTTTCGTGGCGCTTTTGAGCTCCACATTCTCCTTTCGGAGTCCTTTGACCTCGACTTCCATGGCTTGCATGCGATGTCTTAGGTCTTTGATTATCTGGGCGTTATCCGAACCGATCCCGCCGAACGGCCTGGGACCTGGATCTCCAGGGCCTAGCCTATCAAAGGCGCTAGTGCTTCACTGGCCTCCAGGGTTATCGCTGCCTGAGTTGGGCTGGCCGTTTTGGATTCCGCCCATTTTAGCGTTCCGGCCAGCCGACTCTTGGCTGCCATTTGCAGTTGCATTGAGGTGGAGATCGACTTGTTGTTGGTTTTGTTGTTGATTCTGGTGACGGTCGTCTCCAGAATGATCAGTATAGGGAACTCCTTCTTCGTCTTTGTTCACCATCCTTGGTTTTTGCTGGGAAGTCCCCACAGACGTCGCCAATGTACAGAATGTACCTTCAAGGGTTTTGGGACTTCCGGAGTAACCGGAGGTGCCAAGGAAGAAGGCTGGATGTTGATATGAGTGATTAGTAGCGTGCTAGAGAAGAATCACCAAATAAGGATTTGGGAATCTCCAAGAGCACAACAATTGGGTAGGGTTTAGAGGACGTACCTGGAGGAGAGCTGATCTCCCTTTTATATACCCGTGGTGGTTCATATTATTTAGGGAGTAAATCCGTACGAGATCGATGCAGATATGATCTTATCTTGTGTGGATCTGATGATTAATGTTATGGCCCTCCTTTTGGATCCGAGGAGGATTTGGGCCGTTCGGCGGCTTTGGGCCGGCGTAAGGGACGTCAGTTGTGGAATTGGGCCATGCGAGCCCAACATCCGGAACAAATTATAAATTCTGTTGGAGTCTTCCTTCCTTCAAAAACTTCCAACTTTTGAGCCTTCCATAAATTCCAGTAAATGTAAAAAAATAGAGTCATAATCAATTCTCGATTTTGGGAGATGTGGTCAATTGCTTGCACCCAAGTTGGGAAATCAATAAAAACAAATTGCATAGAAGTTCTCCCTATCTAAAAGGAGTTCTAGGTTTCTAGCGTTGGACCACACTATAACAAACAATGAATGATTGACTTTGGTTATAAATGCAGCAAGGAGATAGCGGGGAGGTTGATGGAAAACGACGATGAATCACTTGAAGCACAGGTAACTTCCCATGGCTAGCTCTCCAAAGAAATAGTTGAATTTTTGAAGAGATTGTAACTTCCAAATCATCTTTCAGAGTGCAGAATTTCTCATTACCGACAACAACTACTTAATTGGGTCATGTGAAAAACTACAAGCTATGTTATCTCCAAACGCAACATCATAATGTTTCCTCTTATTCCAAACCCATTGAAGACAATCTCTGCCATCATCATTCAAAGGAGTAAAAAGTATTTGAAAACTGATTGCAGGAGGAAACAATTCTTGGATCAGTCACATATTCTAGATATGATTTGCAAGCATTAAATCTTTTACTCTGTGGAGTCCAGCAATTGGAGTCTGGTGTACTAGTTGTATTCGAAATGGGTATGTGCAGTAATCAATAATCTTCCCATATATGAATACTGTCGCCTGAGCCAATACTCCATTTCAAACCTTAGCTTCCTTCACCACATTGCGACCTTCCAAAAGACTCTGCAACCCCATGAAGTTTGAAAATCTTTATCGCCCAAAAAGGAAATGTCTACCTGTAATATTTTTCTTTTAAAATTCTTGCTAGAAGAAAGTTCAGATTAGTTGTAATACGCCAAAATTATTTATCCAACAGAGACAAATTTTTGGCATTTAAATCTTTGAACCCCCAAACTATTTTTTGGTCTAGTCATATAATTCTATTTGATCTAAGCCATTTTTTGCATTGAGCCTCTCTGTCCCCACCAAAATTGAGATAAAATACTGTGGATGTCATCTAGTAAAAAATGTGATAACCGAAAATGATAAGAAATGATGTAAATTGAAATGACTTCTCCAACATCTTTAATAAGAACATAGTTTTCTTCAGTAGATAAAAGATTGCACTTCCAAGAATGAACTCTCTTTTGAATCTTATCTTTAATAGCACTAAAAGTAAGTTTTTTGGACCTTTGAATCACATAGGGATGCCCAAGAAATTGATTATAGGCACCTACATGAGCAATATTTAGTTTATTTGCCGGCTATAATTTATGAGTAGAAAGAGTGTTCAGGCTAAAAAAGATTTTAGACTTATGTAAATTGATTTTCTACACACTAAAGGCCTCATAAGCATACATGATAGTTAGAATATTAGAACAAGCATCTGTTGTGGTTTTAAAAAAAGAAAAAAACAATCGAGACATCAGTAAATAATAAATGATTAATTGCTAGACATCTCCCGCGAATTTGAATACCTTGAATTAAACTATTTTGCTCACCCCTGTGTAGCAGATAAGAGAAGCCATCTGCACAAAAGAGGAAAAAATATTGTGACAAGGGATTTTCTTGACGAATTCCACTTGTTGGCTTAAGAAAACCACGTGGTTGGCCTTCCACAATAACTGAGTACGAAACAATTGTAATAAGTTTTTTCATCCATGAAATCCATCTAGCATCAAAATTATTTTCTCCACAATAAATCATAAAAGTTACCACTAAAATCTATCATATGCTTTACTTATATCTAGTTTAATGCGTTCTCCCCCGTAAAAAAATAAGCGCCTTCTTTTATTGTTAATGCTCTTTAACAACGATCTATCTGAAGAGAGGAAAAAGAGATTTACTTGGCCGGATCTAAGTGTAGCTATAAATGTGAATGTCCCAGGAAAAGAGAAGAGCATGTGTAGAAACATTAAGATAAGGAGGAGAAACTCTGTCAACATAAAACCTATTTAAATAAAGATTTAATTACACTATTAGTTTTTATAATTTCGTCAAATTTATAATTAGGTCCTGATACTTTTTTTTTTCTTTAATTAGCTCCATATACTGTTTTAGATTTTGTAATTAAGTCCATATCGTAACGAAAACGTTAGAATTAACAAAAGATATTATCTCCAAATTAAAAAGATATCACAAGAACTAATGTCTAGCTTTTTATATATGATATTTCTCTCTATTTCAAAATGATAAAATATAGTAAATGGATAAAAGCGCACACTAAAAGATTTTATGGTGGATAAAAGTACACATGAAAGATTCGAAGGAACAAAAGTACACCTCAAAGACAATTAACAATAGACAAAAGTATACATGTCGTCCATTTACTCTTAATTAACGATTGATTGTCTTCTGTTAATTATTTTTAGGGTGTACTTTTGTCCATTGGAATATTTCATGTGTACTTTTGTTCACCATAAAATTTTTCGTGTGCGCTTTTATCCATTTACTCATCATTCTTCATCTTCTTTAACATATTTTAAGTTTTCTAAAGATATACGACTTTGATATACAAGTTGAGAATATTTTCAAAGAATATTGATGAAAAAGGTGAAGGGGAAATATATTTAGGTGAATATAAACCTTACTTAAAGTGCATGTTACGAGAATAATAGAGAATTCACACTTTATAAATGTTTCCTTTTAACATTTACTCTTAATATAGACCTAATTACATAAATTTTTAAATGGTATAGAGAATCAATTAAAAGAAAAAAATATAATGATTTAATTAAAAATTTGGTGAAACTATAGAAACTAACAAAGTAATTAAATCTTAAATAAATAATAAGGGCAAATTGATAAATTTACACTGTGTTAATATTTTTAGACGTTTACCGCGAATAGGGATTTTAGTAAAAAGTCAAATATGATATGTGGACCTAATTACAAAATATAAAATTTAGTTAAAAATTAGTTAAAATTATAGAAACTAATACAATAATTAAATCATTAAAAAAATAATCTCGCATGTAGTCCAGATTATTACATTTGTACCATATTAAATATATTAAATATAAGGAAAAGTATAGGAAGCCCATATGGTATACAGCCCATGGGAACCAAAAGTGAAACCCTAATTCAATTTCCTTTCTCTCTCTACCCACCCTACTACCCACGCCTTCAACCCCATCTGCGCCTTCTCCTCCTCTCACCACCATGGCAGTCATCGACTACGAAGACGCATGAGGCGGCTCCTACATGACCACTCCAGCAGCAAGACCTCGGGCCTCGGCGCCGAGAAGAACGCCTCAGCAGCCACCACTGCGAGATGGACGTCTATGAGATCTACCAGATCTAGAAAACCTCCTTCTACACTCTCTCTGACCGTCTCTTCAAGGGCTCTCCCTGGCCTTCCGTCGACACCGTCGTTCAACATGCCGTCACCCGCTACTTTGTCGACTTTGACTTCTTCATCTTCTCACCGCCGCTATCGCTGCTTCTTCTTCTTCGTGCGTCCCTGTCTGGCGGTGGTGGTAATTGGTGAGATCTTTTTTTTCTTCTTATTTCCTGTACAATGCTGTCGTTGGTTAAGTATAGTGGTGGTCAGGTTGTGGTTGTAGTGGTGAGGTGCGGTTGTCGTAGTGGTAGTGGTGAGGTGGTGGTTGTTGTTATGGTGATGGTGGTGTTGGTGGTTCTGTTGTTGGTAATACTGATGGTAGTGGGTAGACTACGGATGATAAGTTGTATTTTATTTGAATGATAATTTCGTTTAGTTTTGGATGATAAGTTGTATTTTGTTTTGAATGATAATTTTGTTAAATTTTGAATGATAATTTTATACAGTTTTGGATAATAACTGCTTTTAATTTCGGATGATAACTATTTTTGATTTTGGGTAATAACTTATAATTAGAGTTATTGGCTCCATAATTGCCCCGTAATGTTGGTTCCGTAACGCTACTCTAAATACTCTAAATATAAATAGTGTTTATTGCATTATTTTCGTAATATACTTTTCATTTTAGTTTTAAAAGTGATTAATAAAAATTATAAAAAAAAAATACACAAAAAATAATTCTAATATCAATTCTCATTAAATATTATTATAGTATTGTTAAGAGAAAGTTTTGAGAGGCAATATTAGGGAGATAATAGAGAGCCAATATTATTTTTTCTTTTTTTTTTCTTTCCTCTTTTATCACCCACTATTTTTCTAATTACACTTATTGACTTCCTATTTGTCCCCTAATATTGGTTCTAACATTACTCTGTTAATTGTTTGTTGTAAAGTTTTTTGGTCAAAACTTTTGAAAGCTCATTAACGTTTTAAAACTTAAAAATAAACAACAGGCCAAGGCGTTGACTAAGAAAGTCGTTGACTAAGAAAGAGGCATTTTCGTGTCATGATATGGAGATCGGAGGGCAAGTCGGCAACGGGGTATGACTGCGTAATAAATATGGTGCATGTTTAGGTGGAAAGATAAATAATAAAAAGATAATTTTTTTAATAAATGATTAAATTTTAATTATATACTTTTTTAATTAATTTTTAAAATAAAAGTGGTATAACTTTTCATTTTATGTATAATAAAATTTTTTCAACATAAAATTATCCAAGTAGTAATTATTGAGACAAGAAATATTACTCTGCATTTAGTTTATATTTTAATTTTACTTTTTAATATTTTGATTTAAAAAAGAAAATAATTAAATGATTAAATTATATTCTTAATTTTCATTATTTATTTTTTTATAAAGTTTTAAAAATAAAAATACTAGAATTATTCAATATTTTTATCGACTAAGTTTTTTCCCCTTCTTTTAATACAAGTAGCGTAGGCCTGGTACTCATTAATCTTAACCAACCACAACACTCCACATCATCCGAACCAGCACTCACCAGTAGTTGCCACACACCCCCTCCCGCGAGAAAAAGCAAAAGCAAGCAAACAACCAACCCCCTCAAAAGCAAAACAATATTCAACTACAATTATAATTTAATTTCGACAAAAATTATTAAAATATTTAGAATAAACCATTAAAATTATCCAAAATTTTTAATTTGTTGAGAAAAATGTTCATGAATTTAAAAAAAAAAACTTAAAAAGGATGATTTATTAATTATGCATGTAATTGATTAATCGTTTTTTTACACTCTTTATTAATCATTAAATTCACATTAATCTAAAGGTTATTAATGCCTTATTAAAAAATAAAATCTTCACCTTTCATAAAATATAAATTTAGTAGCTATTAATGAATATAAGTCAAAAAATATTTACACCGATATAAATAAGTTCCTTTTATATATATATATAAAGAAACTGGTGTACAAATTATTCCTTTTTAAATATTATTCGTTGTATAGAATTATAAAAAGTTATTTTGTTAACTCTAATAGGTAAATTGTTATTTTATTGTTTTAAAGAGAACTAATTTGTCTCATAACAATATTATTTAAACGCTTCATTGTCTTATGATAAAACATGTTAGAATTTATTTGACAAACATGTATTTTAAAATTTTATTGTAACTAATGAAAGGATCAATATGTCCGAAAAATAATAATTCTTGAAGACTTTTATTATATAAAATCTTGTTGAAATCAAAATGTTTAATACAAAATTTCTTATGAATCAATTTACGCACAATACTACGGAACCAACGTTATGAAGCTATTAGGGAGTCAATAATTAAATTATTATCCAAAATTTATATAAGTTATCATTCGTACAACCTTAAGTTATTATCCAAAATTTATATAAGCTCCAGATGTGTTAGTTTCCTAATATTTTTTTATCAATTTACATATTCACTCAAAAAAAAAAAAAATTCGTGTATTAAAAGGAAAGACTTGGCTAATATATTTATTTATGGTACAAGTCTTTTTTTTTGCTATTCTCTTACTCTAAATGGTCAATTTGTCATATGACTATAAATGTCTTTTTTTAGAAAGTCATGTAGAAAGATATTTATTTGGAAAATACTAATAGCATAAGATTCAATACCTCAAATAAATTTTTTTAATATACTACGAAAATATGTTTCCTAATTTAATATAGAAAAAAAGAAATAATTCATTCTTTTAGTAAGTTTGAATGAACATTTTGTAAATCATTAAATGGAAACATAATTTGAAGAACATTATATGACCATTTATTTTTTTTATTTTATTTATGGTAAAAATAATCATTACTATATAGAAAAGAAATTATTGAAAATTAATATTTATAATAAGTTTATTGAGTATAATCAATTTCAGTAAGAAGACGAAATAAGGTAACTTCATTTGATAAACAATAAAAATATAAAATAACTATACTTATTTAGATTCTGTGTCGCTCACTAAATTTTGTTTCACATTGTTTTTCTCACCTTTCAGAATCCAAACATGTGCTCAAAGATTTTAATGGGGACATGAGGCCATTAGTCTGAAGCTATTATATCACTATAATAAAGTTTAATTAATATTGACATTTAAGTATTTAACTAAGTGCTATCAAATAAAAGCAATTTCCTCCGTGCAAGGTAAGTTCGAAAATCTCCTTGATATCTTCTAACTTCAGTTTTTAGGTGTGAATGAGTAGCATATGCATTAGGGTTTGCAACGTTGTTGCATGTTGCTATAGTGTGCTAAAAGTTAGAGTTTCTGTCATTTTTAGGTGAAATTGTGAAGGCTGAAAATGATTTATTTCGACATAGCCCTGTATCATAGGGGGTATTTTGGATATGTTGATGGTGTAATGAGGTATGTTGAAGGTGAGAAGCTCATGATTGAAGACAATGATAGTGATTTCTGGAGTGTTTATGAGGTTGATAAACAAGTTAGGAGGCTAGGAGATGACGATTTTGCTGCGTTGTGGTACAAGGATCCTTCGATTCACAATATGTCGATTGGGCTGAGGATGTTCCTGAATGGCAAAGATGCTCTTGCCATGGTAAGGATCTCACAATTGAGGGGGCATGTTGAACTCTTTGTTGGCCACGATGAGTACCCTGAAGAAGAGTTCCCTGAAATTGGATATATTGATGTCAGGTGTGGTCCGGCTGGAGAAGATGAAGCAGACCCCCCTAATGGCCAAAATGAGGCTAATATCCAGAATGAGGAAGTCGTTGGGGAAGATGCTGTCCCTAATGGTGGAAATGGTGAAGTGAGAGTTGCAAATGGTGAAGGGGGAGCTGCAAATGAAAATGAGGAAGTTGTTGGGGAAGATGCGGCCCCTATTGGTGAAAAGGAGGTGAATGAGGAAGTTGGCCCTAATGTTGAAGAAGCTGCTGCAAATGAAGAGGGTGAGGCTAGTAAAGCTAATGTTGTAGAGAATGAAGAGGTAGATGGTGATGGGGATGAGGACAGCGATGATGCTGAGTATGTCCCATCTTGCCAAGATGCAGATAGTGTGGATGATATTCAGTTCACCGACATGAATTATGGGTACTTCTTTGAGCACTACATATGTAACATGTAGCCTTTAATGTTAGTCTGGCAGAGACCAAAAACCAATATATTTTGTAACATAACCTTATCAGTTATGATGATATATATTTAAAGGCAATTTATTAAGTTTTTATGCAAGTCATTGATTTGCCCTCATTGTGATTGGTGTATTTTCATTGGATTTGATTTTGCAACTTTTTATTTAGTGATTTGCATAACAGGGTATACATATGGTAGTTAGTTTAGACAAGTGCATTTTGACATCTTTGAAATGTTTTGAACGGAATTTTCATATCCATTTTGTGCATATCTGCAGCCAAATGGTTGCAGTTTTTTTCAGGTTTCCAAGTGCACATTTCAGACACACAATTAAAAAAAAGAACAAATCAAATTAGACAAATTGCATTTTCTTCTTCATTGCAGCAAAAACACATGAGGTTATACAAGCATCACAGATAACTTGCTCTAACATTAGCTTTCATATATATCAACTACAGCCCTTAATATCATCTAGCAACATCAACCACAAGAACAACCCTAAATTCTAAAATCTACAATAATAGCCCTATCTACCCAAATTCACAGCAGCCATTGATGATGAGGTCTTCCACTTAAATTGTGCAACCAAAAGCTAAAAACCAAAATCCACCCAAACATAGCAACAAACACAGCAATCTTCAACCTCATTTCGCAAGCCTTGAGCCTAGTTTTCAGGGATGACACCTTCTTTCTCATCCTTTCCTTCTCTGCCTCCTCCTCTATTTGCACCTTGCCGGCCCACTCAAAAAATTCACACTGTTCCTTAACCTGAAAAACGCAATGTCAGATTCATGCACCCAAAATCCAGATTCACCAAAACCTAGTTTCAGCTAACCACACCAGAATGCAAACACTAGTTACCTACCACGTAACGGACACAACCCCAGAACCTTCTCCCGGGATTTTCCTTGGTTCCCGAAACTCTCAGAACGAGTTCTATTCTGTAATGGCATAACAACATCCTCTGCGTGCTTCCGGTGCTCCGACTTGACCTCGACCCACGCCAGCTTTCAGAAGCCATTGTCGTTTGCCCCAGGTTGACGGGTTGTCGATTCTTCATTTCTGGGGATCTTACAGAGTTGGGGATTTATGGTTTCTCTTCAAATTTGGAATTTTGGGGTTTTTATTTCTCTTTCTCTCTCTCTTTCGATTTATTTATAAAGAAATATCAAATAAAGTTAAAATTATATCAACTAACATTAACAAACAATAACTGTCCAGGAGCAAAATGGTAATTGTGTCTTTTCGAAAAAAATTTCATTTCCTTTATAGCATCTTTGAAAAAAAAAATGATCGTGGCAAAACTGATTTTCACCATAAACGTTTGTAGCATAAAACATACTTTTCCCTTAAAAAAATTATTTATATACCAAGAACTTTAAATATAAATATAAAAATATTATTATTATTAATTAATTGTGTATTTAAAATATTTTTTAATCAACAAAGAAAATCGAAACACATGTAGCTTATTTGAAAAATAGAAAAAAGCCCAAAACCAATCATATGTAGGTTTTTATAGGTTAATATATTATGGTAAATAGTTGATTTTTGGTAAAGAATGAATATTAATTTTAGTAAAGAAAAAATATATTAGAAAAATTTACCGTGTGCATTGTTAATTTTTTTTTCTTCTAAATTTAGTGAAAATTTTTACTTTATATTGAAAAAATTCTTATTTATATTTGCATACATTTTTGCTAATGAATTATTTTAGGTATACATTAAAAGTCAATTTTAATATAAAAATATATTATAATACAAAATACATATTAAAAATTATTTAGACAATACACTCATAGACAAATAGTTGGTGGGTAATTTTTTTTTGCAAATAATATTTGTGTTTGCTAATACTTCTCTTTAAAAAAATAATTGTTCTCCAATATCTATCATAAAGGGTGTAAAATTGGTGTATAGGATCTTTAGGGCAGGACACATGTACATTTAAATTTTTATATAAAGGGTAAAAATATACATAAATAATTAAATGAATCAAATATATATCTTAATAATTTATCTATTAGATATTTATATTCCGCTGTCATTCATGTTCCATTTTCGCTAAATAACATTGACAAATTTGTGTTTTCATGAACCGATCTAAAAATGTGTAGCCATTGGATCATCAAATTTTGCCAAATCACCCACTATACGGTGCTATTAAGGCTTTAAACATGCCACATATCAATGTTACTAACGAAATAGAGTATGAGTGAGAATAGGGTATAAATGTCTAATGAATAAATTATTAAGGTGTACATTTAACTTATTTAATTATTCGTGTATACTTTTATTCCATAAACTCCCTCCATTTTATATTATTTGTCTAATTTTTCTCTAACACACTAATTAAGATAATTATTAATTCGTATTAAAAATTTAAAAAATATATTAAAATTACAACAATGCTTTTATTATTAATGCACTAAACTTTTTTCTCTCTTCTTATTAATCACTATTAAAATAAATTTGATTGGTAAAAGTGAAGGTGAATTAAAAATTGATAAATTAATTTTTGGAATTGTAAAAGGATATAATAAAAAAATTATAATTAAATATACATTGAAATTGTAAAATAGGCAAATAATATAAAATAAGAAAAAATTTTAAATTTGACAAATAATATGAAATTGAGATAGTAAAATTTTAGAGGTATATTTGTCCATTCTTCTAAGAAAATATATATTAAATAAAGAGAAAGTTTAGAGAGCATATAATTTATTAGGCAATAAAAGGCCAACAGGCTTTTTTTTCTTTCTTTTTTCTTTTTTATCACTCATTATTTTTCTAATTATACTAGTTAGCTCCCTATAGATCTCCTAATATTAATTCCATAACATTACTCTTAAATAAATAATAAATTATGACCTCCCTAAACTTTTTCTTACAAATAGTTTTCAAACCTAATAATAACATACCAATTACATATTTTTCACGTTATTATTACAATTAAATTTAATCTTTAAAAAAAGACAATTTCATTTTTTTTTGTCATTTCAATTTTTAGTTTTTGGTCCAGTCTCTCTTTCTCTCTTTCTTCTCAGCACTCACACCATTCTCGTCTTCCTCTAGAAAGAGAGAGAGAGAGACAGAGAGACAAACTCTCTCAGAAAAATTGCGCTTTTCCTTCCCCAATTCCCGATTCTGCCCTTCAATTCCCCATGGCTCCTGCCACCTCACCTGCACGGTCGGCCAAGAGGCTCATCGGCTTCAGCCGCCGGACGCAGGCACTTCACCCGCACGGCCAGCAGTTGCCGTGCGGCCCGCCGACGAAGAAGTACAAGTCCATGGCGGATATAATGGCGAGGGCTCCGTACGCCGTCGTGGAGCGCGAAGATTACGGCGACCTCAGCTGCGAGCAATGCGGCTCCGGCGACCGGCCGGAGGAGCTGCTTCTCTGCGACAAATGCGACAGAGGCTTCCACATGAAATGCGCGAGGCCTATCGTCGTTAGGGTTCCTATTGGATCCTGGCTTTGCCCTATATGCGTTGGAAGTAACAACAAGCAGAGAAGAATCAAAAGTAAGGGATTCTCTTTTGTTTTCCCAAACTTTTTTTTTAATTTTTATTTTCTGGTAATTTTTCCCCTTTTTTTGAGCTGTTTTCTCGCGATGATGAATGTTGCATTGTGTTTCTGTGACTTTTTTTAGGCTTCTCTCAGCGTAAGTTAATTGATTTCTTCGGTATTCAGAGAAGCGACGATGATCACGTTAACGTTCGAGCTGCTTCTTCTCAAGGTAATGACCGCAAGTTTAAGCATTTGTTTATCAACGTTCTTCTTTGATTGGAAACAGTGATAGCTTAGTTGATTATTTTATGATCATTTCAGGCTTTCATTTCCCATTGCTGCATTGAATTGTATGTGAAAGAATTATTCATAATATATTTTGAGATTGGGTTGAGAATAGTATTTATTCTGTAGGTTATGTCTTTCTGACTTTAATAAGAAGCATGAATGGGTTAATGGAAATATGGAATAATGTTTTGGAATATGTACTAACCCTTTTGTAAGTGCAGCATGCTTGCTTGGTTGAAGGCTAAATATTCTTCAGCCTTATGGAATGAAATTCTGTGGTGGTGGAGTGTTTCTTTTTCAAATTATTAAGGTCATGGGGATTAAGATGTTTCCATGATATAGCTCCACAAATTTGAAGCTTGATCTGTGGGTTATCTTAGTAATTGGTATTATCAAATAGGAAGTCAATTTGGATTTGCATTTTACCCTATCTTAAACCATGGTATGGTAAGTAGAATGATGAAAGATACCTGTGCCTGGAGAAATTTCAGCTTTTTTCCTTGCATTGGCATCTTTCTTTCATTATAATGACAGTAAGGTCAAATTGAACAACCTTCATGTTTGATGAAAAGATTCATTTTAATCTTGATATGACATTTTGAAATTATGGTACATTTGTTTTGGCCTTCTTTTTGGACAGAATATGATTTTTCTTTTTTTTTAAAAAAAAAAAAATTCACTTTTGTTAGAAACTACTCACCTCAACTTAGCTTTCACAGAAGTGACTCATGTCAACTTCTATTCAAAAGCTGAAAGAAACCTATTATGTTTTTAGATTTTTAATATATGCTTTGCATCTTATAGACTTGCATATGTTGTTTCTATTAATCTCATGACCTTTATGTTTATCTCTTTGAGAACCTCTTCTGCGATGTTGAAGGAGGCCAATAAAATATCTTTCTATTTAACAATTGAATTCTAGAGTATTAAAATTGCTGTTTCTTTAATTACATTTATGCAATAAATAATATGAAATTATTGGTGCATATATTACCTTAACAGATAAAAGAAGTACTACAAAACAATAGAGAAATGCAATCACAAATGATGTTGAAACAGATACATTAAAAGGGCTGTAAACATTCTTAATGACAGAGATACTAAGTGGTCAAGTTGGTTTCCCCAAGGGACGAATCGGATTGGATGCTTCCATGCTGGAGTCATGATTTTTATATAGACATGGAAGGTCTTAGGGAAATTTTGACACAAATAAGGAAAGATTGATTAGAATGAATTCTGTGATTTGGCAGGAAAGCAGTTACTATGGCAATTTAGATGGTAGATATATGTTTATGTTCATGGAAACTAGAAAGGTTAACAAAATATTGACAAACGCTGCATTTATGTGAGCTCTTCATTAATACTGATGAAGTCTACACAATAAGTTACGTATGCTAATATCCCTGTTGATATTTGTGGCACTAGATTTGGTTGAGATTTACTTTTGCATGCTTTCATGTTCCTAGATTGGCAAAGCACTCTACTTTCTTGTTTGGTTCAGATGCCCACACAATTTTTTATGACTCTTTAGATGATTTATTATTGGTAAAGGAGGCAAAAAGTTTGCTTCATATACCCTTTACTTATTTATTATATATGAATATTCTGGTGATTTTCAAATAGGGTTCACCTAAGTAAACTTCTGTCTCAACTTTGTAGGATGTCTGTGCTAATTCACAATATATATCTGGCTGTAATAATTTTGTTTATAATTTGTTCTTTTGGACCTACAGATGCTAAGAAGCGTCGAAGACGATCACGCCCTTTGGTTATGCATAAGAGAAGGAGGAGACTATTGCCATTTGTTCCTTCG
>JASCZI010090649.1:167444-189419 GCA_036250425.1 Stylosanthes scabra | reverse complement strand
ATATGGATTTTAGTGATGACCTTAGATACTTGCCTGAAATGGCTCCTAGATCCGCTAATCAAGCCATATTAGAAGATGGTGGCATGCAGGTCTCAATTTTCTTGCAGTTCGTTAATGATAGAGATTCCTGTAACAAACAGGCCTTATTAGTTTTCACATCTCTATCACTATGCACTAGTTTGATAGGATATGTTTTACTGTTTTATACCTAGATTCTTTCGAAGGAAGATATGGAGACCTTGGAACACTGCAGAGCCATGTCTAGAAGAGGCGAATGTGCCCCCTTTCTAATTGTTTATGATGCACGTGAAGGGTATCCATCTTTTGCTTGTCATCATAATTTAGGAGAGTTAAATCTCATTTTGGTCCCTAAGATTCGCGGGTTGGACTAGAATAGCCCTGAAATTCTAATTGCACCATTTTGGTCGTCGAGATTGAAAAAATTGCACCAAATTGGCCCTTGACCTCTCTTTTTGTCTAATTCTTGCTAATTCTTGAGTAATGCAGTGACTCCCTTGCAAGCTGGACAACATGAAACAACGTTTCTTCATTTATTGTGCAAAATAGTCATTATAACGCCGTCGTTTGAACTCTAAGAAGCATAAATTGAAGGGTTATGGACGGGATTGAATATTAAACGACATCATTTTTAACGAACATTTAACATCACAAGTGAAACATCGTTTCATGTTGTTCACCGTAGAAAGCAGATGTCACATCACTCACGAAATTGGCAAGAATTAGACCGAGAAGAGGGTCAGAGACCAATTTGGTGCAATTTTTTCAATCTTAGGGATCAAAATACTGCAATTGGAATCTTATGGATCATTCTGGTGTAAACCGTGAATCTAAGGGACCAAAATGGGGGTTTAACTCTAATTTAGGACATCCGTTTACCTTAATATTAATAGGACTTTTCTTGACATTTCCCTTTAGCTATACTGTGGTAGCTGATGCTCCAATCAAGGATTTGACATTTATTGCTGAATACACTGGCGATGTGGATTATCTTAAGAATCGAGAAAGTGATGATTGTGACAGTATGATGACCCTTCTTTTATCAAGTGATCATTCTCAAAGTCTTGTCATCTGTGCTGATAAACGTGGAAACATTGCTCGGTTTATTAGTGGCATCAACAATCATACTCCGTAAGTCTTTCTCACTTATCTCATGCTAAATCTTGAATTAACAGAATATAAAATGTGGAGCAGCCGAAAATTGTTCCCCTTTCATGTTGACATTGTTAGGATAGTTCTTGCAGTCCATTCTGTAACTTCTATGGCTTTGCCGAGCTCCTTACATAACTCTCTCTGTAGGGTTTTAAATTTCTATAATGTGGATACATTTTATATGCAATGCTAATTCTTGAAAGTATTTAGTTAAACATGTCTAAAATTTATATGCAGGGAAGGTAAGAAGAAGCAGAACTGTAAATGTGTGAGATACAATGTTAATGGGGAATGCAGGGTCCTTTTGGTTGCTACTCGTGATATTTCTAAGGGCGAGAGGCTTTATTATGATTATAATGGTTATGAGCATGAATACCCCACACATCATTTTGTCTAAGTGAAAGTCATAAATGCCTCCTAAGAATCTATACAAAACTGGGATCAAATTTTAGGTCCTTGTGAAAGGATTTTCTTGAAAAAGTTTAACTTATTGTTCTTGCAGACACAAATTTTTTCTTCAACTGTTGCTATGGGCAATGAATTTTGTAATTTTTGCTGTAGAGCTAGTCCAAATTTGGGACGAGTAGCGTACCCTGGGGAAACTTTTCTTCATTTAGGCTTTGCCCCAATATCAATTATACATTTTTTTCAATACAGTTTCAAGGAAATTAAAGAATAGATTTTGCTTAGAAGATGTTGCACTTGATGCTTTTCTCTCCCTAACAATTATCATTTCCTTCAAGTTTTGGTATTGAATGTAACATTCATCAATCCCATTTTGTATTCCAACCTAAACCTTGAAAGACGGGATATGTATATACCAAAATTATGTGTTTTACGATGTCCCTTCTTGTTCTTCAAGTAGTATTTAATTTTTTGAGACTTGCACTTTAAAGAAACCCCGAGCATATTATTATAAGCAATTCTACAGGGGCAGTACAATATATTGTATTTTTACTAGCAGTTAGCTAATAATATTTAAAAGTGTTGGTTAAAAGTATAGTGTTGGGTTTACTTGTTAAAGGTATTGGGTTATTGGAATATAAATTAAATGGTTATACTAGATGTATCATTGTACACATCTGTATATATCATTTAACAATACAGAAAAAATATAAACATTAGCATAAAAATATAATTTTTTCAGTGCTAATGTTTACATTTTTCTATGTTGCTAAATGGTGTGTACAGATGTGTACAATGGTACACATAAATTTATTCTATATATATAATTCGTGTGAGTAGTTTATATTTCCAGGTGAATTTTACCTTAGTATAATTTTGAATCTCTAATTTATGTCTATGGACTATATATAGTTGTAATAGGGATGTGACTTGTGGTTTATGATCGATATATCAATGAATTATGTATCATAAATTTTAAGTATGTATCTCATGCCAATTTGGGTTTTTAAAGTTTACGATTTTAAATTATAAACAGAATTTGAATTAGGTTCAAAGAATTATCTGACTTTTAAACAAGTTGGGTTGAGGTCGTTAAAGTCAAATCTTAGACTCGGCCAAGCCCGTATTCAACCTTACTTTTCAGCAACTTGACAAGGGCATTATTGTAATAAGACCAAGAGCCGAGAGAAGCTGTACAAATAGTCAAATACTGAAATACAAGTGCTTGGGCGTAATCACACAATTAATTAAAAATTAAATAAGTCCACCAAAAGAATCTAATTAAAATTCCTGTATAGGCTACCACATCTATGGATCTTCTTTATTTAATTTTATTATAACTTTAGTTGATAGATTTCCTGTAATTAAAATCTTATCAATCAATTATTAAATTCGATTATATG
Organism: Stylosanthes scabra; assembly: GCA_036250425.1. Classification (NCBI taxonomy): domain Eukaryota; kingdom Viridiplantae; phylum Streptophyta; class Magnoliopsida; order Fabales; family Fabaceae; genus Stylosanthes; species Stylosanthes scabra. Next base: position 186,441 of record JASCZI010090649.1, on the reverse strand, counting down.
GAGGATATCTAAATGCATCAATCTAATTTTGTTTTATATGCATACAATGTCACTTAATTTATTACAATAAATCATTGAATGTATTACAATCTGCTAATACAGTAATACTATAGCGCATCTAAATGTAAATCTAAGTGCATGGATTAGTTTACATCCTTCTATTATTTTGTTCGACTTATTGGTTTAATTCCAACCGAAAATTAAAACATTTTAAAAAAAAAAATTATTCAAAATCATTTCTAGTGTTTATTTTATATTTTAAAATTATTTTTCGGAAGAAAATTATTTTTATTAATAAAATTACTGTTTAAATTATATCACCTCTTCACCATTACTTATCTTTTTTACGATAATCACCACCAATAATACCACAAATTTTTGAATAACTATAAAAAACTATAAGTTATGATTCAACAAAATTAATATTGTTAGATTACAAAATATTTTTCGTAGAGGTATTATTGGTGGTCATAGAGTAGAAGAAAGTAATAGTAGTATAAATGATTTAATTCGAGGAATAATTTTGTCTTTAAAAGTATTTTGAAATCGGAAAAGCGATTTTAAAAGAAAAATAAAAGTTAAAATACATTTTTTTTTGGACTTTAGTTAAAATACTTTTGAACACTAAAAGACTAAAACCCTAAAAAATTATTTTAATTTTCTATCAAAACCATACAAATGACCAAAATAATACTTAAATCTCATATAATCTAAGACAACTCAAAATCTCAAATACACGAAAATTAAATTTTCTGCGGTTAAATTATTTGATTGCCACTTTTTAGAAAATTATTTTTTGAAAAGCCATTATTTTCAAACTATTTACCAAGTTGTCATCTTTTTATCACGGTGACATAATGATTCATTATATCTGTTAATTAATATGTAAAAATCTAAAATATTTTTTTAAATATTATTTTTATGTTTATTTAAGTATCATTTTAATTCTATATTCACACTTTCTAAAATTAGTAATTTTTATTCATAGAAAATATTAAAATAAATATTAGACTTCAATTATTTAATATAAATGTCTAATAAGTTTAAAAATAATAATTCTAACGTATATATTAAGAATAATTTTTTTAATAATTCTAGTATCTATATTAAAAAAACTAATTTTTTGTTAATATTTTTTATCATATATAGTAGAATTTTTTTAATATATGTATATTAATATCTATAACACTAAAAGTGTTATTTTTTAAAAATATAGACATTAGAATTATTAAAAGAAATTATTTTATATATACATTAACAAAATGATTTTTTAATTTGTTAGACATCTATATTAACTAATTGAAATCTAATGTTTATTTTAATACTTTGTATAATTAAAAAAATGTTATTTTTAAAAAGAGTGAATATAAAATAAAAATAATAATCAAATAAACATAAAATGATAATTAATAAAATATTTTATATTTATATATATTATTAATTAGAAAATATAGTTCATTGTTATATAATATATATAAAAAATACATAATATATCACAAAAATTAGCTTGATTTAGTAGTAGTGAAATTAGTGTTCATGCTTTAGGCCATGGGTTCAAATTCTACTTATTGTATAATCTTTAAATATGCACAAATTCGAACGCTGACTGATAGGGTTAGAATTATGGAACCAGAGTGTGAAAGACAAGCTGAATCTGTAACTTGAGTATGAAGAAAAAGGGATAAGAAGTAGACAGCAGTAATGTATCAGTATGAAGTTGGTAGAATAGGAAGGAAGATTTCTACAGCACTCAAGAGAGAAATATACCACAATTCACTAATGACTCCAATCCTTTAGACGTTTGTTATTTGTTTTATCCCTTTTGCTCCTTCTGAGACCATGAATTGATGGATCAGCCACCACCTGTCCATTGTTAGTTACAGCCTCCTTAATTTGTGATGCATGGTTCACGTCTTCAAGCATTCCTTTAACTATATATGTATCATTACTCTCCCCATCAACAACAACCTTGTCCTCGAGGTTGAATTCTGGAAATAGCTTAAGGAAATGAGTCGCATCCTCCCACGACTCATCAATCAGGCCATCATGACCCCATTGTACATGGTATTGAGAAATCACGTGATCACCTTTCACAATAGAATGAGTGCCAAGTATCTGATATGGTTCAAGAACTGGTCCTGCCTCCGAAGTTGTAAAGGGTAGTGGAAAATATGATGATTTTCTTTCACCTCGAAATGGTTTCAAAGCTAAAATATGAAACACATTGTGTATGCGAGTTGCTAGTGGTAACTCCAAGCGATAAGCTACCTCACTAAGCTTCTTGCTAACCGGAAAAGGACCAAAATAACACAATCCCAGCTTCTGATGTTTCCTTAGAGCTACAGAATACTGACGGTAAGGTTGCAGCTTGACCAGTACCAAATTACCCTCTTGGAATTTAATATGACGGCGGTCTTTGTCAGCAGCACATTTCATGTATTGTTGTGATCGCTCAAGATTGAATTTCAAAGAATCCAACAAGTGATCACGTTGTTCTAGCAATTCTTGCAATGATGAATCATCCTGAACTAAAAATTCATAGTGAGGTAAGATAGGCGGCTCTCCCCCATACAAAGCTTTAAAGGGTGACATGTTGATACTGCTATGCCATGATGAATTATACCAAAGTCTGCCCATGGCAGAAACTCCACCCACCGTCTAAGATTTTCAGAACAAAAACAACACAGGTACATTTCTAGAGTTCTGTTACACACCTCACTCTGCCCATCTATTTGATGATGGTAGGCGGAACTCATGGCAAGTGTGGTTCCCTGGCATCGAAAGAGATGCTGCCAAAATTTGCTAATAAAGACCCTATCCCGATCTGATACAATGGAGTTTGGAAATCCATGCAACTTGACTATGTTACGAATGAAAGCTTCAGCAACAGACCTGCTACGAAAATCATTTTTCATAGGGATAAAATGAGCATATTTAGTCAAGCGGTCTACAACTACCAAAATTACTGAAAAGCCTGAAGAATTCAGTAGTGAAGTAATAAAATCCACAGCAATATCCTCCCACACTTGAGAAGGAATTGATAGCAGCTTAAGCAATTCCGCCGGGGATCTAGTGTCAATCTTGGCTTGCTGACAAATGCAACAATTCAACACATATTGCTTAATCTCCCTCTGCATGTTGGGCAAATAGAAATTTGCACAAATGTGTTCCACAGCTTTGGCAATCCCAGCATGTCCCCTTATGACACTATCATGATACTCATGAAGTATGTTCTGTATAATGACAATCTTAGAAGGTATAACCAAACGATTCTTCCATAAGAGTAAGCCATTGTGAGAAGATTAATTCAAATCTTCAAAGGTGTGTGAGCTACATTTATGTAACAAACTCTGCAACTCAGGGTCATGGATCAATTCTTCACGCAGTTGCTTCAGCCAATCAACACGTGGTGTGGACCATGCTGTCATGAAACTCCTTGAAAGTGCATTTGCAGCAACATCGTCGATTCCGATTTATATTGTATCTCAAATTCATAACCGAGTTGTGAAGCCATTTGTGTTGCCCAGGAGTGTAAAGGTCTTGTTCTAATAAAGCCTTCAAGCTCTGATGGTCCGTGCGAAGGATGAATCATCACCTTAGCTGCTTCCATATGCAGACCACCCCCCATAATTCTATGGCCCAAATAATCAACTTCTGAAGATCCAAAAATGCATTTGGACAATTAGTAAACAATGATTCTTATCGTAGCAATTTCAGAACCAATTCCAGATGCTCCAAATGCATGTGAATGCCATTGCTATATGTCAGAATATCATCAAAGAAAACCAACACAAACTTATGTAAGTAAGGTTTAAATACATCTTTCATTAGACTCTGAAATGTAGCAGGGGTGTTTGTGAGGCCGAATGAGATCACCAACCATTCATATAGACCTTGGTGTGTTCTAAATGCAGTCTTAAACTTGTATCCAGGCTTGACCATTATTTGATGGTAGCCTGAACGAAGATCCAATTTTGAGAAAACTGTTGCTCCAAAAAGTTCATCCAGCAATTCATCAACTATAGGAATGGGGAAGCTATCTTTAACTGTAATTGCATTTAGGGCTCGATAATCAGTACAAACACACCACTAGCCACCATTCTTCTTAACCAAGAGAATAGGTGAAGAGAACGGTCCTGCTAGGCTAAATGATCCCTTCTTGTAACATCTCAGTGACTATCAATTCAATTTGCGATTTCAAATGGTGGGGATATCTATAAGGACGAGCCTTCACTGGTTCTGAATCCTTAACCAATAGAATTTCATGATCATGTGACCTTTGGGGTGGCAAACCTGAAGGAACACAAAAAATGTCCATATATTGCTGCAACAATTGGGTGATGGCAGGGTCAATTGTATCCATGAGCTGTAGTAGAGGTTTGTCTTGCTCAGGAGACTACTGCACCTCTAGAGTATATGCTTCAGCTACAACATCTGTGGTAACCATGCGTCTATTGTGCTTATACTGAGCTTGAGCAGATGGGGAACTCTTATAGCCATGAACGAAGACAAATTCACCATTATGCAAAAATCGAAGAAATGAGGAGTCACAATCAGCAATGTAAGACTTCAATGATTCTAACTAATTCGAACCAATCACTAACTCACCACCAGCCACATTGAGAACGAAAACATCAGGAAGACTAATAGTGGGACCTGAAATAGTAACATCCAGGCTTGGAATCTTGCCCTCCACAGGTAAAACTTAGAAACTACCAACTATTACTTTAATACCATGAGCAGGCTCTACAGGTAAACTTTGCTATGTGTGGTTGAATAAAACTATCAGAACTGCCTCCATCTAACAAGGTCTGCACCTCGTGGCCATTAATAATAGTTGTGAATCGAATCATAGCATGTCCCTTACTACCATGCATTGCATTATATGAAAGATGATGCTCAATTACCTGAGATTCCAAAGCTTCTAAGGTGAGGTCAGGCTCAGGCTCAGGCTCTTCTGAAGCCCCGATTTCAGGCTTATTAATCTCATCCACCTTAAGCTGTAATTATAAGTACTGTTTATTGGTGCATTGATGGGCCGCCGAGAATTTGTCACCACACCAATAGCACAACCATTTTTCACGCCTATTCTGCATCTCAACAGGGGTAAGCTTCCTCATCGGATTCTTAGCAGGAGGTAACGAAGGACGTGGAGTTGGTGTGGATAGCAATGGAGGGAAAGTACTCTTCGGTAAACTTTTAGTCGGTTGCCAACCTGAAGGTGAAGAAAAAACAGATGGAGGCTAGTTATAGCCATAGTTGTTTCATGGCATAGAAGCAAACTTCTCCTCTTGCATTCTTGCTAGGGTTAAAGCCCTCATCAACGAAGATGGACATGTGGCCTTGACCTCACGACAAATATCAGCTCGCAATCAACCAATAAAACAGTCCTTAAGTGCATCAAGAAGCTCAATGTGAGAGCGGTTTGCTAAGGCAACGAAAGTAGCATAATATTCACCCACAGTACCTTGCTATTGCAGCTTAAAGAGTAACTTTCTTGGAGATTCAAAGGGAGATAGGCCGAATTCCAGCTCAATTGCTCTCTTGAGTTGATTCCAAGAACGAAATTGAGTCGATCTCTAAGACATTTGGAACTAAGGAATAGTAGGACCAGTCATGTGAATAGCAACAATACTTATCTGCTCGTCATCAGGGACCCGAAAAAACCAAAATACTTACCCATCTAGAAAATCCATCATAAGGCATCGGAACCATCGAATTTCGGCAAATCGAACTTAACCCTACTATGTTGAGCCAAACGGTTCATATTGTCCATTCCGTTACCTGAGTTCGAGCCATGAGAGAAACCCCCAGATGGAGATCTAGATCGAGATTGCTCCTGCATGATCTTGGTCAATGAGGATTTAATAGTGTCAAACTTCAAGCTCGCAGTCTCTGTACCTGACACGCCCGCTCGGGGCGGCGACTTTCGTCGTTGTATTTGAAAGCCTTATCTCTTGCAAGCAGTGTCAGATGTTTAGAAAAAAAGGTGTCACAGGGTGCAATCAAGTTGAAATACCGAGTACGGGACTCGGGTCGTTCTCCCTAGGAAGCGAAATGGAATGTTTATTTTTGATCGGGGTTTGGTTGCAGTTGAGTTAGTTTGAAAGCAGTTCGCAGTTGAAAGCAGATAAAGCAAGTAAATAACAATGATGATAAAGAAGTGCCCCGATTGCGTGTTGAAATACTGTGCATCCCTATAATCGCTGCTATATCCCAGATCAGATGACACTACAAGAAATACGCTCGTTATCGGCGAAATTTGAGGCGAATGTTACCGGTGAATTTTAGGGTGGAATTACCGACGAAAATAGCGCTTTTAAATTTTTCAGGAAATTTTACCTGCGGATTTTAAAATCCCCGTTAAGACTAACACTTAAGGGTGACACTGCTCTTCCTTCCTCATTTCTCTTCAAGCCTTGAACCCTAGCACCCCCAACTCCAATTTTTCTTCCTCAGCCCCAGCCGTGCTCCGCCGTCCCCATCGCCGACAGAAGCCGCCGCAGTCGCCTTCACTGCAGGCTGAAGTCGTCATCGCGACTTCCATTGCCGCCTCCCACTATGTGTCTCGTCTCACGTCGTCCAGCAACGAGAAGCACCGTCCACAATCACCCTCTCCGCTGCCGATTCTGACTTCTCCAAGTCATCGCCGCCGCCGGTCGTCCCCCCATCACCGATATTGCCCCCCAAACCGAAGGAGAAGCTCCCTCCACCGTGGTGTGCTCGCCACTGAAGTTGTCGTGCTCGCCTCCTTCTCAGCTACTGCGCCGCCTCCTTCCTCAAGCCTGTGTCGTCGTCGTTCAAGGAAGGTATGTCCATTTGTGTGTTTGTTGGTTTTTGTTGGTGAAATCCCTAACCCCAATCCCCTCCATGGCTACAATCAGTGTCCCTGCCACCTACAGCTGCGCCTGAGCATGGAGGACCACCACCCAAGATGAAAACCCTAAACCCAATCCCCATGATGCAATTTTAATATTTTTTTTCTAAAGAATTATACTCAAATTATAATGCTATGCAATTTTCTTTTACAATATATTAACCTGTCCTTGGTTTATTTCTCCATGATGCATTTTCTTTGACCATTTTGGAAACTACATTTCTTTTCACTAAAGAAGATGGTGAGTTCTTGGTGAAACACAAAGCTTTTTCTGAGGAAAGGATACGGGCTGTAGAAACTGGGCAGCTGTAGTGGTAGCTGATTTGGCAGTCATGGAGAAGGATGCTCTTCGGATGAGAGATGGAGGGCCATTTGTCTTTGCACAGGTTAGTTATTTCTTTTTCTTTTAATAGTTGCACCCTTTGTGGCGTTATATATCATAGCTAAACTTATTGAATAGTATTGTCCATGGAACAAATGCTAGCATATTGATTCATAACTATCTCTGAATCAATTTCACTCTAGCTCTGCTTTGTATTAACGCTGGTATAAGGAATTAAAACCATGAATAAGGTTGGAAAAGAAGTATCACCTTTCTAAGAAAAATCAATGTCCTCTTTCTCATGTCCATCACCATTATCAGAACCAAAGGCTAGCTGATCTTCATGTATCTGTTTCCTTTCTTTAATTTCATCACTTCTATGGTTAATTAATAGTACCTTATTAGAGCTAGCTTAGCTTAGCTTCAAACAATTCAATTGTAAAGTACCTTATCTTCTAGTACTATATATAAGATGGAAAGAAATCCATTTAATTTTTATGTATCATATACACATATATATATAAAGCTGCTATGCTATGCTGTTGTGTTGTTATCAGATTTAGGTCTCAAGATTATTTGAAGGTGCTGATGATGAGATAACTGATTTGAGTGTATGTGTTTGTCAGTGGCTAAAAAGAAAGAAAGAAGAAGATCAGAACATACATAGAATAGAGTTAAAGTTTTTTTGGAACTATGTTAAAGACTTTATGTGTTGGACAAGGACACACCAATGTATATGGCATTATATATTGCATTCTTCTTTAATTTGTTTCTTATAAACTTTTAATCTTTTGTAGACCACAAAGACTGTGCTGAGGAAAATGGTGCCAAGGATGATGATACCAGAGATGCCTCCTTTTGTGGAAACAGATGTCAAGAGGTATGATTTAGTTTTTCATATATTAAATTCTTGTCACTATGTGTAAATTTTAGTTAGTCAGTGGTTCTACTCCTTTCCTTTCTGATTTACAAAGACCTCTAATTTTAATTTCAGTTATTAGCCCTCATTTTTTATAAGTATCCTGATTGATAGAATTTCTCATCTGCTGACATGTATTATTATTTTAATCAAGTTCATCTATTTTTCTATCTTGTCCTCAAGTTGGGTGTTGTTGTTTGGGCAAGTAGTTTTGCTGAAGCTGCACAATTTCTTCTGCTACAATGACAGTAATACAGTATGTTTTAGTCACTTAGCATTTTATTACTTTTAATGGTCTGCCTCTCATTTATCTTACATATGATCTCAACTTAAGTTCTGTAGGTCATTTATCTGATTTTGGTGAATATATCTCAGTTTTATTAGAAATTTGACAATAGAGCATTTCATTTAAGTCTCTTGCATCAGAAAACCTTTTTCCCCAATTTAAGTTCTGTTTCAGAAATTTTCTTATTTATTTATCAATTTCCTGTTTCTATTGATCAAGTGGCTTCTGTACATATCTCTTATTGATATGCCCTTAGAAATAGTATCAACTTGTATTTAATAATCCTTTCAATTGTACAACTATTGAAATATTTCAACTATTATTATCCAATAAAAAAATTCATACAAAATTAAACCATACCAGCTATTAGCCTATTAGATATCTTGGTTGTGCAACTAACATTTTAAAACTTTTTTTAAGTTGCAGGAGATAAGTGTCTCAGCAAAACAATGACATACCCAAAAGAAAGGAGGCTAACTAAGGTTCACGCTTAGAAATCTTTTCCTTTTTGTGGTGTTCTATCCAACTTCCAAAATATATGATATGGGAAAACTCTTCACAATTGGCAACATGTTCAATTCAGTTATAGAAGAAGTAGTTGAAAAGAAAATTGATCATTTTTTTCACCATCACATCAAATTTTGTCCGTAGTTTGAAGTTTACATTACCATATTGTGAGCATCATCTCTTATATCTTAACATTGGCCAATTCTAGCTTTTTTTTCTTATCTTTGTATAATGCCAAGATTTATGTGAAATGGTTATAATGCTGCTTTCTTTCTTTATATTTTGATGGATGCTTTTATCCTTGATGGAACCAATGATGCCCCTGCACTTTAAGAGGTTTGTCTTATTCCTTAGCTGCACTTGCACCCATACAGCATTTTAGGATACAGATTATATTGCTTCAATTGATATAGGTGTTTTGGATAGTTGGTGCTCAAGTTTAAATTCTCTTTGCCTATGGGGCTTCATGTATTTGATTAGGCAATCATGTTCCATTTCCATGAATTTAAATTAGTTTCCTTGTTAATTTGTTATAGTTGATAATGTTGATCTTATGTTTTACTATTTTATACTTTTAAATGTTTTCTTGCTGTTATTTAATGGGTTAATTATTGTTTATTATTATTACTCTCACAATATATTTTTAAATGCTAATTAATTAAGTTGATGGATGTATTTTCTTTGTAGAAAAAGCAGTGGATTTTCTAGGAGTGCTTCAATGCACAGAGGAGTGCTAATTTTTTATAATTTTTTTTTAATTTTGCCAATGTTATCGGGGGAATTACCGACGGATTTTTTCCCGGTAATATTTTATACATTTATTTTTTTAATAAAAATTAATGTTACCGGCGGAATTACCGGCGGAAAAAATCCGCCGGTAATACTAAAACTGAATTGGCCACCAAAATTATGTTACCGGCGGATTTTTCCACCGGTAATTACTGGCGGAATTTAAAAATCCTTTAAATTCCGCCGGTAATGTGTTATCGGCGCCACTTTTACCGGCGGAAAAAATCCGCCGGTAAATCCCACGGTAACTTCAAAAACGGCCAAAATCATGAAAAAATCCGCCGGTAACGGGCGCATTTTTTGTAGTGTGAGCTGTCACCTAGGAGCAGGAACACACCACCTAGGGTAGAGTGGAGAACTTAATCCTCTGCGTTTCCTTGGCATGCCAACTGTGAGGTACTGATCCCACGATGGATTCGAGTAAATTCGCGTTACTGGAGTAAACTCGCAAGCGGTGAAGGTACAACGGTGGAGTTTGCGATCCAATAACTGAGGCTGAACGAACTCTTTAGAAACCTGCTGTCACCAGGTCCTAATGCTTGATACCCGTTATCACCGTGGTGAATCCGTGTCGCAGGGACCTCACCCTTGCTAGCAGGGCGCACGAATAGCAGTAACGGATTTAACCCCATTCCTCCCCATCCAATCCTATGGGGACTCGCAGCTAAGGTCATTTGCACATTTCACCCCACAGTCGAGACATTATGGGACTCTACTCGCGAATTACGGAAATCATAAAAGCAAGAAAATAAATCGGCAGCATAACAGTATGTAAAATCGCAGTTTGCAGAAAAGTAAACGGACAGAATAACAGTAAAGTAATTTGATTAAAACTGAAGTTTGACAGAGTAACAGTAAAATAAACAGACAATAGAACAAAAATAAAAGTTTGACTAGTGAATGGGCAATAAAACCTAGAATGGAACCCTAAAAACTATGCTAAATGTGGAAGTGGGTTCCCTTGAAAATGATGAATGACTCCTCTATCTATAGATGCTGAAACCCCCTAATGCGTACGCATGGAAGCTTAATATACGTACGCATTAGTGTCGAATCTACCAAATGGGTGTGCCGCCTAAGGCAGGGATGTGTACGCATGGCTTCCTGTGATGCGTACGTATAGGCTCCAGCTTTAGCCTTTTAGGTTTTGTGGCGATCATTTCGTTCCTTTCGCTCTTTCCGGCCACTTCCGCTCCGAACTTTGCCTGTTAAATCCTGAAACACTTAAGCATACACATCAAGGCATCGTGCGGAACGGGAAACAGTTCAAAACATAGTAAAAATTGGCCGAAATAGCAGATAATTACAATTACAGCCCTAAGGAACTACTAAGTGCAATTAGACCTATTTTGCTAGTATTTAAGTGGTAAGAGGGTGATCATTAGTCAATTAATGCTATGAAATTACTCATCGGAACAGGTTTTATCAGTACCTCTAGCGTGTTCTGCACGAGTCTCATCAGAGACGTCCTCAATACGTTGGCCGAGACGCTTAAGTTCGACTTCTAAGGATTTGAATCTCATATTTTCAGCCATGGCAAGGATGAAAGCACCAAGGGTGAGAATTGTGGAACTAGAGTGTGAAAGTGGTATATCTAATGGGAGTGAGTGATTAAGTCCAATTACAAGTATGAAGTAGAAAATTAGAGTATGATAATGAGTAAACAAGCTGAATCTGTAACTAGAGTATGAAGAAAAAGGGATAAGAAGTAAACAGCAGTAATGTATCAGTATGAAGTTGGTAGAATAGGAAAGAAGATTTCTGTAGCATCAATGGAGCACTGTCACAAGCCCATAACCTGTATGATCATTACCAAAAGAGTAAAGAAGAGAAATAAGGGATAGAGGCTGGGAAGAACACAAAATTAAGAGAAGAAGAACACAGCAAGAGAAAGACAAGGAATAAGCATTATTTTGGAATAAGAAAGAAATATTCCACAATTCACTAATTGACTCCAATCCTTCAGACGTTTGTGATTTGTTTTCTCCATTTTGCTCCTTCTGAGACCCTGAATTGATGGATCAGCTGCCACCTATCCATTGTTAGTTACAGCCTCCTCAATTTGTGATGTATGGTTCATGTCTTCAAGCATTCCTTTAGCTATATACGTATCGCTAACATTATCAATCCCAGTGAGTTGCCACCGTAGCGAAAGGGTGGCAGTTTGTTAAATATTATTGCATCATAAAAAATAATTAATATTTCTAGGTGACCAAATGTTTTTTCAACCAAGTGCATAACCAAGCAAAATGGTTCACACGCCCCAGCCACCTATTATAACGCCTTATTACTATTTCAAATGCACCAATTTTAATTTTCTGTTTTTCATTCCTTTTTCTTCTTCTTAGCTTCGTTCTTCTTCTTCTTCTTCTATTTTTCTGCAATTTTGTTGATTTCATCGTTTGATTTGAAGGATTCGTGATTCGTGATTTGAACGTTTTTTGCAACCTTCTTCTTCTGCATTGTTATTGTTTGTCGTTCTCTGCGTTGTTTACGTGAGGTATGTTTGTTTTTTAATTCAACAATGTTCTTAGATTTTATCTTCGCTTTTGTCTTCTGCTATTGTTAGATTTCTGTTTTTATTCTCGTTGTTAGATTTCATTTTGATTTGCGTGATCTCATTGTAAAACAGAGAAGAAGAAGAAAAAGAAGGAGGAGGATGATGATGAGGAGGAGGAAGAAAGGGAAGAAGAAGAAGATGATGATGATGATGATGATGATGATTTTATTTCTGTATATTATTGTTTTTTATTTTGGTGCAGTATAACTTTATATTTGTGTACATTATTGTTTTTTATTTCGGTTCAATTTTGAGTTTTACATGATTTCCTAAGTTTTGAGTTTTACAAAAACAACAGCAGTAGCAACAACAACAGCAGCAGCAACATCAACAATAACATCAATATAAAACAAAGGAAAAGAAGAAGAAGAAGAAGAACAACAACAACAACAAGAAGAATAACGATAGCAATGTAAAATAGAGGAGGAGGAGATGCAGATGCATACATAGAAGAAGAAAAAGTAGACAACGATGATGATGACGACAAAGGAGGAAGAAGAAGACAACGATGAAGGAGGATGAGGAGGAGAATGAGAGTTGTGTTGTTGTTGTAAGATTACTTAGTTAACCACTTGGTTGGTAAAAACACTTGTTCAATAGCATTAATGAAAAATAAAATAATTCATTTCCTTATTGATACGTAGCAAAGATATTTCTAGGTTTTATTTTATTTCAATTTTGTTCCAAAAGTTTTCGATTTGTATCGATGGGAGATCCTATTTCCGTACCGACTCAAGATATGCTTATTGGGCTTTATATATTAACGAGCGGGAATCGTCGAGGTATTAGTGCAAACAGGTATAGTCCGTGTAATCGCAGAAATTCGAAAATAGGGATAACTATACTTTTAGTCATAAAGATTTGTGGCCAAAATCAATTTGGTCACAACCATTTTTTCGTTGTTAAAATTGTCATAAAGGTTGCAGTTTCTTTCAAAATTACCATTTTTGACAATTTTACCCTTTAATTAATTTCTTTATAAAAAAAATAAGGGCATTCAGTCATCAACACTGAAACACCATTCTCATTGCCCAGCTTACAATCAACCCAGAAAATACTGTCGCAAACAACAATCAAGGAATGATTACATATTTTAACAACAATCAAGGGTGGCGTTTTTTGTAATTAAGAATGGTACAATAAATGGTATGTGCAAAAGGGGCAAGGATATCATGCATGATAGCACTAAGTCCTCGAAGTGTTGCAGCAGTGGCAACCCCATTTACAAAATTCTCAACATAACCAGGCTTTGAATCAAGCTTCATGCCAAGAACTGCCAGCCTCCCATTAAATGCATCCATCTTCCTTGAAGAATCAATCAAAAGCTTGTCCTTTTCTGCAGATCCAATGTCACAGGAAATCATAATTGTTGCTACAAATACTAAAATTTGATGATAACTATATCCAAAAATTGAATGTACCAGTACACAGGTAGAGTAATGTAGATTAAAGAAGATTACATCATGCTGTTTAAGACTGGTTAATTGAAGAAAATTTTGATATATGCTTCGAAAACAAGAACATTCATGTTGGTTCGGCTCCTTCTCTCCCTCCGAAGCAACTTTCTCTCTCTTTGATGAACCACCGCCACGGTTGCTTCCTTTCATTCGTTCAGCTCGAATCGACGGCGGCCACGGAGTAAGTCCCAATGACAGTAACAACTCAACGGCAACGACGAGATGCGGCTGGACGTCGAGTCGCGACTCGACGGGCTCCTGACGACGATAGAGAAGATCGAATGTTGCAGCAACGACGTCTCCATTTGCGACGTCTCTCTCCCTCAAATCGTCTCTCTCTCTTCGATCTCTTTCTCTCACTCCGCCTTTCACTCTTCTTCACGACGGCGGCGGCGCGACGGCAGTCACCAAGTCAGCGCCGTTGCCTCCCTCCCCATTCCCTTTTCTTCGATCCTTCACTCTCCCTCATTGATTCTTTGATTATGTGTGTGTTACGTATAGGCTATATGTGTGAGAAATATTTAGGGATTTAGATTTTAGGGTTTGATAAAATTAAAATTTGAAGGGTAAAATGATAATTTTGATGATTTTGAAAGAAATTAAAATCTTTATGACAATTTTAAAAACGAAGAAAGGATTGTGACAAAATTAATTTTGGCCCTAAACATTTATGACTAAAAGTATAGTTTTTCCTATCAAATATAACCTTAGTATTTATATTTTTATGAATTTTAGGATAAATTTAGCAATAATACTTGACAATTGGGAGAAGTAACATAATTTTGTGTTTAGCTTGTTTGTGTTAAAGATTGTTCTTGCGAAGTTATTATTGAATTGGTCTTACATTTCTTGAAAAATTAACTGACAAGAATATATTTAATACAAATTCAAAATATCCAAGATAAAATTGAAAAAAATAAAACTTAGGGCATTTTTAAAATTTTTAATAAATTTTATGGACAAAAAATATATGTTAACAAAAAAACGTTGATACTAATTTGGTACAAAATTTCAAAGGAAAATATAGGAGGAGAGTTTAAGATAGGAAATAAGGAGAAAATTAAAGTAAAATAAGAGGAGAGATAATTTCATAGAAAGAGAATTTCATAGAGGGAAAATATATCAATCAACTTGTATCTTACTTAATTGATTACAATCATACCATACCTCAATTTGTAGTCATACATTATCCGGCAAGAATATCCCAATAAATTAAGCTTTAGACCCACTTTTTCTAAATATTTTTTCTTAATGACAACATTGTCCTGAAAGTAGTGAAAAAATATGAATTATAATTACAAATTTTCAATTAATAAGACACTAGGATTCCATTAATAAATTTTTAATCCATGAATTCAAAATAAACAAAATATATTTGATGCACAAATATGGAATTAGCTTAAAAGTGTTGCAACTTTCAAATTTGGAACTGAAATCAGGAATCATCGTTTTGCTTGTTATTTTGGATTTTAGAAGCTAGGTTAGGGACCAATAGAAGAACAAACTTATTTGCCGCAAAATCCTTCTCCTTCCTTATGTTGAGAGAATCTCTAGCGGCTCCTCCTCTTTCTTCCTCCGTGGGCCGCATTTGCTGTCGTCGTCACAAATCCACCAATCCACCATCAATAGCTTCATCAAATGCTCAACTTTCTCCCTTCACAACTATCTCGCCCTGCTTTTTTCTATGTTCCGAACCCACTCCTGTGGTTCCATGGAAATATTGCCGCCTTGAGTGGTGGTGGCTTGGCCATGATCGGACATTGGAGAGACACACTAGGAATATTTGTTTGCTGCTTCATCATGATGATGTCGCCGTCACTCATTTTCGTCATCGCAATTGGCTTTCCCTTTGTAATGACATTGTCTTCGACGTTGATGTTAAAATTGTGCTTCGCTTCCTCCTCAGGCAAAAAATGAACTTGTTGAAAACTCACAATCCCTTGTTTTTGTCACATCCTTTGCCCTATATGGCGTTGCTTCGACCATGATCTCTATTATTTCATTTTCATCCACAACCATTGTGAGCAAGTTCAAATACGGTAGCTCTACCAAGTCCAAAAAAAATTTCAGTAGCTCTGGTGGTGGTCGTTGCATCACAACCGCCCTTGTCAATTTAGACTATTCACTTTATGCTCTGCTTTTCAAATAAAAAAAATTAAAATAATTAAAATTGAACTAAAATCAAATATCAAAGTGAGAAATCTCACTAGTCTGGTCCTTATAGCTCAACCACTACTACCTACAACTCGGCGGCTTCAAATAGATAAGCTTGGCCGACTCAACCAAATGCTTGGCAATTAGGTCAAATGGGGTATTAAGGTTTTCTAATGTCTCAATCAACCACCTCCGAATTTTTCACTCATAATCTGACAGCTTTGCCTATGATGATAACACATCATGACTAAGTCAATAGATCAATGAGTAATTGCCTCCTTAATATTTTGGCATTATAGTTTCAACAACTCACACATCATGACTAAGTCAATAGATCAATGAGTAATTGCCTCCTTAATATTTTGGCATTATAGTTTCAACAACTCACTATTCTGGTATAACTGCTTTCACTAGCCAGATTACCTCCTCTATAAATAAGGCGTAGCTCAAAGCTAGTGAGGCGTGCTCTCTTTTCCCTTCTAACTTAACTCAAAAGTGAATATTTTTTTATTTAAGCGTCGGGGTGTCCTTGCAGGAAGTCCCCCACCGTTCCTTGAATAGCCATTGTGTACATTCTCTGGCCAAACTACGGTAACCTCCTATCACAGAAGGAGACCACCCTTGCTCCCAATCAGAAAAGTTCTCTCATCCTTTCCAGTTTCCAAGCTTTCTCTTCGGAATGACCTCACCCTCTCATCCGATCACTGGCAAATAACACTCACCATCAATCTTAAATGAATATTTATGCCATATAATTTCATAGTTATTGCTATAACATTGTCTGAGACCCAAAATAATATTAAAATTAAAACTAGGATGGGATATATATAATATTAGCATCATCTCCAACTAACTATATATTCTTATTGGAATCGAAATAATCGAAAGAATTGTGGTGTCGGAATTGCACTTAAAGCCCGAAAGTACGTGAAAAGGTCTATTGCACCCTTGGGAGCCTTAAGCCTTAATCAATAACTTGGTACGCTAACACATATACTTGACGACACGACTGCGACTTATGCATTATTCTTTTTCTCAATATATGATTGAATTCTTTTGGCCGGCTATATAGTTAAAAGTTAAAACTCCAATTATATTTCCAATGTTTTATTAGACGAAGAAAGTCGCATTATTAGTGGACTAGGTTTTCAAAAGTGGTCCTGCGTTCGTGCGTGCCTACGTACTCATTACTGATCAGTCATCACTTTCATATATATATTTCAAAAAATAAAAATAAAAAACTTTAACCTTATTAACGAGCGATAATTGAAAGCAAATATATACAGTACTTGGAAACTAGCTAATATTGGAAAGCAAATGGATAAAACTTAGAAACGAAAATTCTATGTTTCTTGTCTGTATTCGTCAAAATTGCAAATAATAAAGTTCATGGTTGAGAATTGATCTTGCTTTGCTTCCAATACAATGTACGTACTGTCTCACGTCTCCATTTATGTATTATCTCATCCACTCATCCTTCCATTTTTAGTTTATCCAATTTTAAATTTTGGTACATTCCTGGAAAATATATTCTTACACTCTATCGTTGAATGAACTAGCTATAGTAGGAAGTAGGAACCATGATTAAATTCACTCTTATCCATAAAGTTTTACTTAATGATTGATTTACCGTTTATGACTAAATTGTTACGTACGAAAAGCAAAATTCAAACATTCAATATTTATTGGAAATTTATCTAAACGAATAAGTGAAGTAATTATTTTATTTTATTAATTATATTTTGTTGTTAATCCTACCCCAAGTGTTAGAATTCATGTTGCATCAGTCAAATAAAATAGTATATTATATATACGTATCGTAAATGAAAATGAATTGGGGTGTGGCAAGCATACGTAACGATGGGTGCAAGGCTTCCTTCCATTGGCAATAGCAGACTATCCTCTCCTCCAATCATTACCATACAAATATTTTCTGTTATATAGGTTACAATAAGACTGACACCTGTTATGCCAACAACAGTTATACATACGCGTTTTATTTTATTAAAAATTGATTATTGATTATGGGCGGTGCCATTAACAATAATGTTTAAATTAACGACAATTATATCATACAGATTCACTTTATATCGAGATCAACATGATATTGTCACATACATAATATTAAGTGTTTTGATGATGTTAATATTGTGGAGGTAAGAAAAAAAAAATAATCACTTTCTCTTATATCTATAAAATATGTTGGAGAATAATTAAATTAAATTAGAATCAATTAAGATCAGGATCGGTTAGCAAAATATATAAGAATCTTTAAATTAAAACTCGAACTTCGCATTAGTGACGTCATATTGAACTGTTTACTAAGTGGAAATTCATTCTAACCCTAACCCTAATTTCCATTTCCTCCCCCAATACAAGTCTTAACTTAAGTGCAAAGACTCAGAAGAGAATGGTAAGTAGAAAAGGGAACAAGAGTGGTCAACCATGTATTGCAATAATGTTTTTGGTGAATTGATAATAAGCTTTAATTATTTCTCTTTTAATCCTCTTTTTTAATCTTTTTGATAACTATCTTGCCTTTCCAATTATTGCATTTTTGACGAATTTTGGAAGTGTTAACACAATGTAAAGGTTTGGTGAAATAGTATGTGAAAGGACACTTAAACCAATGTCATCAATTAATTTGAAGTGTGCTTATTAATTATAATCATGTTATTACTAGAACAGTATAACTTATAATAACAACAATAATGAAAGCACATGGAGATAATTTTCTTTTTGAAAAAAAAAAACAGTGCCATGTATGTGTTGTTGTCTGTGGTAGCTAATTAGGTGTTTGATGTTGCCACACAAATTTCTTCAGATGGAGATGAACTTCATTGCTAGCCATTAAACACGAATGAAAAAGATTATACTAATGATAGGAATGTTTACCTACAATCCATCATTCATAAAATTAATTAACCCAGTCACCCATTATTTTTTAAGAATTCAGTTAATATACGTGTTTTAAAAAAATATGTTAAGATGATTAATTAATTTCTTTCATAAAAATTATATAAAGTTTAATTAAGTATTTAATATATTTATAAATCTGATTTTCATACTTTATTAATTTAAAAGACTTTCACATAAATAATTAATAGTATATTATAAAATCACTAA
>JASCZI010090649.1:127621-157593 GCA_036250425.1 Stylosanthes scabra | reverse complement strand
AGATCTAAATCAGATTCTAATCCTTATGAGTCTCAAAAGTGATCCTAGATTAGATTAAATGTCACTCTATCCAAATTAGTTCTAATCCAATTTTAACCCACAGAATTATAGTTGCATAACAATTAGCTTGACTATCTCTAGTTAGACCTAATTGATTATGTGATTCAATTTCCAGCTAGCATAAATTAATAGATCTCTCAATCTAATTAATCTAGCCCTAGACAAGTTAAGAACACCTCTCAGTGATTCTAAATTATTGGGATGAAGAACAGAAAATTAAATCATGCATAGAAGATAACTGAAAATACCTCAATGAATTGATAAACGAATGTACATAGTTGACTACCTCATGCTGGGTGGACAGAGCTCCTCACCCTTAACAATGGAGTAGTTTAGCCTTGCATAATGAAAACTAGATCTAAGAATAATGGAAAACGTCTATGCTGAAGTACCTAACTCTAATGGTTAAGTTACTTCTTATACCTATCCTAATTAAAATTCAAATTCAAATTAAAATCTAATCATATCCTAATCTTATCTTCTATAGTTACAAAACTTATCTTTTTCTCTTGAGTCTTCAATCAATCATATCTTTAATCTTCCAATGATGCCCTTGATTAATGAGTGAAATTGATGCCTAATGACTTGGATTGGATTGGATTGGCTTAAATCAAAACTTGACGTTGCATGCTTTTGAACTCCACGTACAGCGTGTGATCCTCCACGTTAGGCTCTGTCTAAGTTAGCTCTTCTTTATTTGGTTCCCACGTATGGCGTTGCCAACCCACATATAACGTGGGGTTACTGCCTCCAATTGCTTCTTTGGACGCCACACTTCACGTACAACGTGGGAGAGCTCACGTATAATGTGGGCTCTCTGTCCATCTCCTCTTCTTTTGTTGCATTCTCACGTATGACGAGAGACTCCCACGTATTACGTGGGCTTTCTGTCAATTTGTGAGTTTTGTTTCTTAATTTCCACGTACGACGTGGAGAGTGGACGTATAATGTGGGAGCTACTGGGAGTAAATTCTTCAATGACTTAGCTTCTTCTCATCCTCCTTTCTTCAATCTCTCTCAAATGATCTTCAATCACCTAAAACTCTTGGTGAATTTCTCTAAAGCACAAACACAACTCAAAGAACGTCAAGTTTGTTTGATTTGATCAATTAATAACAATAATTCACAAAGAATGTCATGATAATTAAGAGAAATTGGGACTAAAAACAATCCAAAAGGCACTAAACTCAAAATTTATGGAGTAGTTCCTTTAAATTAGTTTCTTTTTTTTTTTTTACTAAATTAACCATCTTTTATAAGTTGTCATTTATATTTGAGATAGTAGTTCCTATAAAACATTAAACTCAAATATCTAGCTATACTCTTATTTACACTCCAATTAAAAGTAATAAGGGTTAGAGAAAGTATGGGTGACCAACAAAAAGTAGTCAATAATTAGTATATTTTATATTTTTTAAAAAAACAGAACATCCAAAATCTAAGAAAATAAAATATTAAATTTAATTTATTCATTAAATTTTTATTGGTTACCTAATATTATTGTAATGATTAATTCTATTAAACACTTATAATAGTAAATGAAATCACTTATTTATACATATACTAGTGTATGGCACGGTTGTTGTATATTTCAATTTCATACCATTTTTTAATAATGTGTTTGCGTGAACTTATTTTAATAAATCAAAGAGTTCGAAGAATTTACATACCTTTTATAAACGCGAATTCATTAATTATATCATTATGTGTTTTCTGTTTGTAGAAAGATACATAGTAAAAATAATAGCCATAGCATTATATATAATAAATGTGAAGTGTAGGGTTTAGATTGCATTGTTTCATTTATACATATAGACAACACATGCTTGAAAAAAATTGGGTGCTTTTTGGGGCACACTGGTGGATGTGATTATTTGAATTAGTGATTACGGATTTTGTTGTGTGTTTACCACAAAATTATGGATGTTTAAGTAAGAAAAAGATTACTGTTTTGTTTGATTTTTGGAAAGTCGATGTTGAGGGTTGAGTTATATCTCACGCATGAGTTCAAATAAGAAAGGCTTTATTTTTTGTATTGTGAGAAAGGCTTCACTTATTGAGTTTTGGTATAACCAAAACATAAGAAATACTTAATGGGCACCTATATTGCAATAAGTTTGCAATGACATGAGTGATTAGAATTTGAAGCAAAAAAAAAAAAAAACATGAAGTCAGCAGAATAGTTTTCTTTTTTAAAACCTGAAATGAGTTAACCCAAAAAAAAATTCCCTGAAATCAAAGAAAAAGTAGAAGTGGTTATCAGTTATCACAAATTAACAAACAGTAGGGGGAGGAGCTTCTTCGAATTTCATAAGCAACAATCATCATTCCCTACTACAGTGATCTTCTTTTTTGGTATTGCTTTTTCAACTACTGATATTCACTACATTCCGTACTATCAGCACAACTCACTATTCATCTAATATTATATGCATATGCATTAATTCACATATTTCTTTCTTTCCTACTGATATGTCGGTGCACTTATGTCTATATTTAGTATCTTAGATATATACGTGTATCTTCAATACATGAAATCAAAATTTCATTTTTCTTTTTCAAAATTAAATCAATTTCTTAAAACTTATTTTAAAGCAAAATTTCGTATTTAGACAATTTCATTCTTCAATATTTTATGGATCACTACGCCAAAATAGATTTCCTGCAGCAGATGTCTAGAGGCGGTCATAGAAAACCGCCGTCGCTCCTTCCCCCATTTATTGCTCCCGGCGGTTGGAGACCGTAAATCATTTTACTTTTCAATCTTCACAAAATGTCAGGTCCTTGACATTCCTTTGGTGTTTATTCAACATAAACTATGCTGCCAATATATCGTGTAAGTCTTGCACAATAATACAGTAATAGAGATAAGTTACTCTTTATAAAGAAAAATATATAGAATAAACTGAAAGTATTGTTTTTGTTGGTACCTCTTTTTTCAGGGGATGCAAAACTTTTTTATGTTGAAA
Organism: Stylosanthes scabra; assembly: GCA_036250425.1. Taxonomy (NCBI): domain Eukaryota; kingdom Viridiplantae; phylum Streptophyta; class Magnoliopsida; order Fabales; family Fabaceae; genus Stylosanthes; species Stylosanthes scabra. Next base: position 154,564 of record JASCZI010090649.1, on the reverse strand, counting down.
GATTTACTTTTAAAAAAAAAATCCTAGATTTTAACCGTGTGTCAACTAGTTTTTAACTCATGCTCATGTAATAATTTGTTAAATAATTGTTTAAGATTAAATTACTCTACTAACGGAATAGTTCAATAGTCTTTACAATATACTTGTGATGGTGTAGAAAATAAGAATGTAGAAATGAAGTCTTTATAATATACTATTATTGATAGATGCATGTCTTGGCTCTCTCTCTTTAAACTCTTGAATTCTTTCTTTTGGAGCAATTTGATACATAAATAACTAAGTAAATTAATTATGCTTTTATCCTATTTGTTGCAAGGTCCACTGCCTGTTTTCAAGTGTCTTGAGATAGTGCTGCTCTTTTAATTCAAATTCATAATTTAATTCACGTAAACCAATTTATCACAAGAACAAGTAAGTGATATTTCTTTAAGCAAATTGCCTTGTGTAGTCTAGCAGTAGTTTCTTTTAATGGAATTATGAAATTATGTTTGTTAGATTAGAGTATTTATTTAGCTACTTTCTTTTATAAGTGTCACTGAATGGTACACATGGATTTAATGCAGATTAAATACCTTAAATCTATGAAAGCTATGGATAAATCGTGGATCAAACAACCACGTAATTCTTTTGAGTATGCACAAGGTATTTCAAGATTTATTGATTTTGCTTTTGAACATACTTCTGTTGATGGAACAATAATATGCCCATGTAGGGCATGTGCTTTTAGAAAGTGGCTAAAAATGGAGGAAGTGTATGATCATTTGATTTGCACACAATTCCCAATAGGATATACATTTTGGTTTTATCAAGGGGAGCACTCGGTAGGAGAAACTAGTAATGTCACGAGTAACAATGCCTCAACTGCTAGTTTTTTGGATGTTGAACCACATCCTATGGCTGACATAGATTCAATTCGAGACTTGATTGAGGAAGGTTTGGGAGTTAGTGGGATCACTAGAAATGTTGCAGCCGTAACGACAAATGAAGATGGTGATGATGATGCTCAACCGGGGATGTCCACCGAAACTTACGAAGGCCTTGAAGCAAAAGGGTTTGATGAATTACTTAGAGATGGGGAAGAACCATTATATGAAGGGTGTACAAGATATTCCAAATTATCTTTCATTTTGAAGTTGTTTCATATCAAGTGCTTATGTGGTGTGAGCGATAAGTCTATGAAGATGATTTTAGAACTATTGAGTGATGCGTTTGAATATGCAAAGATTCCAAGCTTATTTTATGAAGCGAAGAAGATCATCACGAAGCTTAGTTTGAACTACACGAAGATACATGCATGTCCTAACAATTGCATGTTATATTGGGGTGAAAACGAGAACAGGGAGACGTGTAAAGTTTGTAATATATCTAGGTGGAAAATATCCCAGAAAAAAGGTCGAATTGAGACTTCCGTTGCTGGTGCCAACAACAATAAGAAGCTTTCCGCCAAAGTTCTTCATAACTTTCCTTTGAAACCTCGATTGAAAAGATTTTTCTATTCATCAAAGACCGCTGTTAATATGAAATGGCATGCCACATAAACAGTGAATGATAACTTGATGAGGCACCCAAGAGATTCGGAGGCATGGAAAAAGTTTGATTTGGAGCACACCGAGTTTGCAAGTGATCCACGAAATGTGCGGCTGGCATTAGCTACTGATGGTTTTAATCCACATGGAACTTTGAGCGCAAGTCATAGTATTTGGCCTGTCATTCTTATACCATACAACGTTCCACCATGGATGTGTATGAAACAAACTTTTTTGATCATTTCAATGATTATTCCTGGCAAAAAAATGCCAGGAAATGACATTGATGTCTATTTGCAACCTCTAATCAAGGAGCTTAGGGAGTTATGGGAAGAAGGTTGTGATGCTTATGATGCTTCAACTCGAGAAATATTTAAGTTGTGTGCAGCTTTATTGTGGACGATTAGCGACTTTCCAGGGTTAGGGACTCTTTCAGGATGGAATACATACACATGATTTGCTTGTCCATCTTGTAATTTCGATAGCATTCCACATCATCTCAATCACAGTAAAAAGTATTGTTTTAGGGTCATCTTCGCTTTCTTCATAAGAGACACAAGTTTAGATTAAATACTATTCAATTTTACGGAAAGCAAAAGACAAGGCTTCCACCAAGCACATTATCTGGCGGTGAAATCCTTTCACAAGTTAAGGATATCAATGTCACCTTTGGTCGAAGAGAAGACACAGTGAGAAAGGGCAAGACGTTACGCAATGGGGGACCTACTGAAGGAGGTGGCACTCAACAATGGAAAAAGAAGAGCATTTTTTTGAGTTGCCTTATTGGAAGTCTAACTTGGTGCGTTACAATCTTGACATGATGCATATTGAAAAAAATGTATGTGATAATGTCATATACACTTTGTTAAATGATAGTTCAAAGTCAAAAGATCACATCAATGCCCGAAGAGACCTTCAAGAGATGGGTATTAAGCGAGACCTTTGGCCATTGGAAAATGGAAAGTGTCCTCCAACAATTTATACTATGAATAATTCAAGCAAGAAATCATTCTTGACAACTTTGAAAAACATCACTGTTCCTGACGGTTACTCAAGTAACATATCTAGGTGCATTGATTTGGATACCCTTAAGTTAAGTGGTATGCTAAAGAGTCATGATTGTCATATACTTATTGAGCAATTACTACCTTTAGCCATGCGAACAGCCTTGCCTGATGAGGTATTCGCCGTGCTAATTGAGATGTGTTCATTTTTTAGACAATTTTGTGGCACGTCTTTAAGTGCGCCTTGATTAGAGAAGTTACAAAATCAAATTGTCCTCACATTATGCCATATGGAAATGTTATTTCCACATTCATTCTTCATTGTGATGGTTCACTTGATGGTACACCTAGTAGAAGAAGCTAAACTTGGCGGCCCTGTTCATTATAGATGGATGTACCTTATAGAGAGGTAAAAACTATTTTGTGTTCATTCTGATTACCTATTTGATGAATAATATCTAATCTTTATTTGAATGGATAGGTATTTAGGACACTTAAAGTCTTATGTACATAATAAGGCATAACCAGAATGATCCATAGCAGAAGGTTACTTAATGGAGGAAATGCTAACTTTTTGCTCCAGATATCTAGAGAATATTGAAACTAGATGGAATCGTCCTCGTCGAGTTGATGATGAACCAAGCTATATGGAATCAAATTCTTGGTTAAATGAGTTATTTCCTCAAGTGGGTAAGCCAATTGGTGGTTCTTCGTATTTCACTTTAACACCCACAGAGAAGTTGCAAGCCCATAGACATGTCTTGATTAATTGCTCCCTAGTCGACAACTATCTCTAGTGAGTAATTTATTGTTTTCTAGTACATATAACTTAGATTCATCACATGACAACTATCTCTAATGTTATACTATGTATATAGGGAGTTTAGAACTATTGTTCGAAGGCAACTAAGAAGTCGTACCAGAAATGCTTCAGAATTAGACAAGAAGGTCCATAGAGAGTTTGCTGGTTGGTTCTCAACTCGTGTGAGTTACTCTTAGCCTTAGTTATAGGGATTGTTTCTGATTTTTTTTTCAAGTTTACATAATATAAACACACTTGTTCAACTTTTTAGATTGTCAAAGATCTGGATAAATTTGAAGAATGTAAAAGAGCTGCATTTTTTTGTCTTGGCAAAGGGCCTATTGACCAAGCAAGAAGATATTCTGCATATAATGTCAACAGATACAAGTTTAGGACTGCTTCGCGTGAAAGGGGATTAAAAACTCAAAATAGTGGAGTTTTTGTCTCATTTGGAACAAGAAGTTCTCTCGCAATAGTGATTCCCAAATGAGATTTGGAGAAGTTCCTTATTATGGGAAGTTAGTGGACATCATTGAACTAAGTTATGATGGCATATTCTTTGTAACATTGTTCAAATGTCAATGGGCTAATACCACAAATCCAACGGCCGTGAAATTGGACAATCTAGGATTTACCTCCATTAACTTTAGTAGATTAATACATTCTGGTGAACAAGAGGATGATGAGCCATATATAAAGGCTCAGGAATCTCAAATGGTTTATTATGTGGATGATGAAAAGGAAAAAGGTTGGAGCATACCAATTCAAGTAAAGCCGAGAGACTTATATGAGATGGGTGATGATGATTAAAATATTATTTATGACAATGTGGGTCATCCTTCACAAAACTTGGCAGTATTTTTTTCAGAAAATGTTTCACATATACCATTAGCAAGAGATAGTATAGATGAAGACATTATATAATAATGTAAGTCATTAGTGATATTTATTAGAGTGATATCTGTCTTGTATGGAGCATATTTATTATTTTAGTCTATTAAGTTGCAATTGTTAATTATTGGTGTTGTTTAACTTCTCTAATTGAAAATCTAATTTTTATATCTATTGTCAAATTGTAGACATGTCTAAAAGACAGAGGCCCAGTCCAAATGAAGATTCATCCAGTGGTGGGTTAGACACCACTCAATCTACAGATATGGAAACCACCTTATTAAATGATGAGGAAGGACCAAATATTAAAACAGATGTGCAAGGAAAAAAGTCCACTAAATATTGGACTGTTGATGTAGAAGGTTCATAAATTTTTTAAGTGAATATCTGTCATAAATCTTTACATGTTTTTGGCCTAAATACATCTCATTACTTTATATATTTTAGATGAAAACGAGGTGATAAAAAAGAAGAATATTTAAAGTTGGAAGATGTGTGGGTGCTGCTCCATGGGAGTAAGGTGATTGTACCTTGGAGAAGCTGGTGACCTTTTATGTTATTTTATGGCACTAGTTGCTGGAAATTTTAAGAATTTTCCAATAAGTTATGAGAAATGGCCTCTAGTTCCAAATGAGCCTTACAAGAATGATGCATTCAAGAATATAATTCAGGTTTGCACTTTTTTTTGCTGAATAATCACTTGAGTTGTTGCTGATTTGCGTTGAATTATCATTGTTGTGCTTCCAATCTTTTGCAGAGTTTGATTTAGTTTATTTGATAGCTTGATTATTGATGTAAATTATTAGCTCGTCATGTAATTTAGCTTATTTCTCTTATGTAGAGGCGGTTTAAAGTTGATGACAACGGCCACAAGAAATATATATTGAATAACCTTGGCAGGAAGTGGAAAGATGCTCGATGTAAGTTGTTCTTTTCTTAAATTCTTTTTATTTAAGGTAAAAATGTTGGTTATAGGATTCTGTGTATCGTGTTGGGGATTGAGAAGCCTTGACTCAAAATAATTGATCAATAGATCAACGTGAGGTATCGTAGTGGATTGTAGTAACCAGAGGCTTGATGGATTTTAGGTTGTGTTTAGGTTTGTTTGTAATGTTTAATGTTAGTATGTAACCCTTACGGGCTTGTTGGATTTTAGTTTAATGTTTGAGTTTGTCTTTTGTTCAAAGCATTTCAGGATCTTTGATGTTTCATTATAACACTTTCTTTATTACATTTCATAATTTTATCCAAATGTCAATTGTTGGCACTATTTTTTAGAGTATGACTGCTGGAACTTTCATTTATATGTTGCTGACAGTATTATGTTCAAAGTAGTTGCAGAATTTTCTTGTAGTAATTGTTGGCTCTATTTTAGAATATAAATGCTGGAACTTTCATTTATATGTTACTGACAGTATTTGATTCAAAGTAATTGCAGAATTTTCTTGTTTAGTTTCGTGTGATAATCTAATTTGCATGCACATCTCTTTCCCAAAGCAGGAAAGCATGGACAAGCATATGTGGAATGCCGGGGAAACTGAGGCCTTTGTTGGATTCATGGAAGAATTGGTACTGGACGGCCTGAGGCCGGATTGTGGGCAGTTCAAGAATGGAGCTTTCGAGAAGCTTGCTTTGAAGATGATTGAAAGGTTTTCGAACTGCACACTAACCGCGAAGCACTGCAGAAACAAGCATAAGAGAATGAAAGAGAAGTATCAATATGCGGCAGATATGCTCAATTGTAGTGGATTCGGATGGAATGAAGATAAGCAATGCATTGAAGTTGATAGCAAGGATGTATTGGATGCTTATTTGAAGGTAATAACTTAGAAATAATTGTCATGTTTGTAACACAACATGCTTGCCCAAAAAATTGATGCTGCTTAGGGTTTTTCAGGCACATCCTAAGAAATTCTACACTCCCGGCAAGCCATTTCCTATGTTCCAGCGACTTGGCTGGATTTTTGGGAAAGATAGAGCGACTGGATCAGCCGCAGTTAGCGGTTTTGATGCTGAGGAACAGGTTGAAGATGAAGCGGATGAAGAGGATCATGAATTCGATGACTGTTTCATGTCATCTTCTCCAACACCTTATGGGCCCGCTCAAACTCAAGGGAATGCGGGGAATGGAACTGCGCCCTCTATTTATCATGGATCATCAAGCAAAAAGCTATCCAGGAAGAAGAGGAAGCTGGCAGACATTTATTTTTGTGTTCTTAAATTTTCTATCTTAGCTTAACTTTAATTGCTTGAGAAAAATTGTTTATAATTATCTATCAAAGGATTTTGCTAAGTGTTTATTGTTAAAATGTAACTCGTCAAGGCTACTTATGTTGTAAAGTTTATTAGTTTTTTGTACATTTTTTATACAATAAACACTTTGAAAACTTGAAAATTTTTAGACTTTCAACAAAAAGATTTATACATTTAACACTTTAACAAGTGCCCTTACCTAAACCCTTTGCCACATGATTAAAAACAATGGAAAATTATGTGATTTTTAAAATTTTTATTCCAATTTATGTTCTAACAGAGAGTGCACCAAAATGTTGCAAGAGAGATGGGTGTTAAACTGTTAAAAAAGAAAGAAAGATTAAGTTAGTTTAAATTGATGCTCATTAAATAATTCTTAATTTATTTGTAATTTGGTTTTGATTACTAATGTCTTAACACTTGTTAGCTTATTCTCAAAACTATTTGTGCTTCAATATTGATGCTACTTCAATTATCTATCTCTCCCTTTTCTTTCTTCTCCATGAGTTAATAGTGGACATCAAAATGCTTATCTGGGAATCATGTTTGAAGCTCTAAATCTATGGCTATTAAATTTGAAATTATGGTTGTTAGTTGTCACAGTTATTCACTTGTTCATCTACAGGAAGACCGGGAAAACGTGTTGCGTGCAAGAGAGTCGGGCAAAGGAGTCTTGACTGCCCCTTTCAGGCTGCTGAAGACGAATCTTCTCAGGGTTATCCTCATATTTGCTGTGTACAAGAGAGAACTTCCATCAAATGCAACTCCAGATGAAAGGATTCAAGCAACTGATGGGTATGTACTAGTTTTGGAGTATTTTGAATTTGATTTCCCAAGAAACTTTTAAGTACTAACATGATGATTTTGCTAATGAGTGTGGAAGAGAAGCTTTCTAATGTTTTCTATTAATTGCTGTGAAGGTATCTTGGAGGAGTCTTTAACATTGAGTCAATAGTGCAGAAATTGCTTCAGCAACTTGCTAGCAAGCAATCTGTCATTGTTAATGTTTATGATACTACGAATCATACGGATCCTATTGCCATGTATGGTTCGAATGTATCAGGTGATGAATTCTGCCATGTCAGCACTCTCAACTTCAGAGATCCCTTCAGGAAGCATGAGATGCACTACAGGTAACTTGTGTTGCCAAATGAGTTTTATATCCCAAAATAATTCGAAGATATGTTATCCCATAAAACTAACAGTTTTAGAGTTCTTTTTATGGAGATAGTTGTTTATTATTTTGGTATATTATATTTATATTAATATTAATTTTCACATTGATTGAAATGTGAAATTACTCATAGATATGAACTATGCATGAAAATCCAGTTTGATGTTGATGCAGGTTCAAACAGAAACCACCATGGCCATGGGAGGCAATACATTCATCAGTTGACATGCTTGTTATTACAGTCCTTATTGGATATATTGTCTATGCCACTGTGAATCGAATGTTCATTTCGGAGGATAATTACAACGAGCAGATGGAGCTTAAAAAACGGGCCGAGGCTGCTGATGTTGCAAAATCTCAGGTATGAGACTTTTTCTGATTGATATTATAACTTGTTTATCCTTAACTTATATTGATCATTCGGGGGACCTAATTGATGATTGACATTGTAGTTTCTAGCTGCTGTTTCTCATGAGATCCGAACACCGATGAATGGTGTCTTAGGTGAGTTGAAGACTTGACCCTTCTTCATTTTCTAGTATAATTTCACAAAAACCCTGTCTTATTTTAGTATAACTTCATAAACTGGATGAGTGACTTTGTTCTAAAATTGGATTTCAGGGATGTTGAATATGCTTATGGACACAGATCTGGATGTAACACAACAAGAGTATGTAAGAACGGCACAGGGTAGTGGAAAAGCTCGTGTCCCTTATAAATGAGGTTTTGGATCATGCAAAGATTGAATCTAGTAAGCTAGAGCTGGAGGCAGTGGTGTTTGACCTACATGCGATTTTGGATAACGTGTTGCTGCTATTTTCTGAGAAGTCTCAAGGGAGAGGAGTTGAGGTAAAATTATTTCTCTTATGTTCTAAAGATATTGGAAGTTTCAATTATTGCATTTGTAATTCTAACATTGATTTTTGTGTTTGATTTTCGGGGAACATAGTTGGCAGTATTTGTCTCGGATCAGGTTCCAGAACAACTCATAGGTGATCCTGGAAGGTTTAGACAAATAATTACAAATCTCATGGACAACTCTATTAATGTATATGTATAAAAGCATTAACAATTGTTCAATAGAAAAATGAGGTGCGTTTCTAGAACTAAAGTCAATATGCAATTGTTTTGGCAGTTCACCGGAAAAGGGCATATCTTCGTCACCATCCATCTTGTTGAGGAGGTTGTTTATTCAATAGAATTTGAGCCGCAATCAACCTCAGAAGATACCTTAAGTGGCTACCCGTCGTAGGAGCTGGGAAGGATTCAAGGCTTTCAGCCAAGAGGGACCTCTTGGTTCTTTTTCTTCTTCCTCAAGCGAGCTCATTAATTTGATTGTATCTGTTGAGGGTACTGGAGTAGGCATTCTTCTCGAGGCGCAATCCCGCATATTCACTCCATTCATGCAGGCAGACCCATCCATCTCCCGGAAACATTGCGGAACCGGTATCGGTCTAAGCATTCATAAGTGTTTGGTTGGACATATGAATGGAGAAATTGGGTTTGTGAGCATACCCAACATAGGTTCAACTTTCACTTTTACTGCTGTCTTCACCAACGGATCTCCTGGTTCAAGTGAGTGTAAAAGTCAGCAAATCAACAACCAGCCTCATCCTGCCTTCTCGGAATTCCACGGCACGAATGCCTTAGTTATCGACCCAAGACCCGTTCGAGCTAAAGTGTCAAGATATCACCTCCAATGGCTTGACATTCACGTTGAATTAGTCTCGGATTTGGATCAAGGCTTGTCCCTCATAAACAATGGGAACTTAGCAATTAGTGTTGTTTTTATTGAGCAGGAGGTGTGGGATAGAGATTCAGGCATCTCGTCGAAATTCGTCAATAATGCTAGTAAAGTTGACCGTGGCATGCCTCCGAAGCTATCCATTTTTGTGAATTCTAATAGAGCTTTTAGAACAAGTTTTGTGAATTTGGTGCTCCTTTTCCTGTTGTCATTACAAAACCTCTAAAAGAAAGTATGCTAGCCGTAACGTTGCAAAGAGCCATGGGTGTTGGGAACCGAGGGAACGCTCGAAATGTGGAGCTTCCTAGTTTGTCTCTCCATAATCTTCTACGTGGGAGAAAGATTTTAGTGGTAGATGACAACAATGTTAACCGCACTGTTGCTGCCGGTGCCTTAAAAAAATATGGAGCTGATGTGGTTTGTGTAAGCAGTGGAAAAGATGCCATCGCCAAGCTGAAGCCGCCTCATCAATTCGATGCCTGTTTTATGGATATCCAAATGCCAGAAATGGATGGGTATGCAACCAATATGCTTTTCTTCTAAATCTTGCCTTTTATGATTTGTAATTAAATTCATTGTTCTTACACTTTTGCCACAATTCATTTGACAATTCTAAATCAATTTTAATTCATGTGTCGATAAATTGAAGTATTAATATACAACTTTTTTTTCTGGCAGCTTTGAAGCTACAAGGCGAATTCGAGATCTTGAGCGGATTGTGAGTCGAGAAGCATCAACGGAGGCTACTGATGATAATAATTCAAACTTTCATCTTCCGATTTTGGCTATGACTGCAGATGTAATCCAGGCAACTAATGAGGAATGTCTAAAATGTGGGATGGATGGATACGTTTCAAAACCATTTGAAGCTGAACAACTATATAGAGAAGTTTCGTGATATTTTCTGCCTTCATGAAACCGGAACATATCGCTGATCAAAACTAGTGGAAACTGGAAACATCAGCACCTGTCCACCAAGGACACTTTGTTCATAAATAAGTTTAAGTTCCTTATTTACAAGTGCATACTCCTTCTTCCCTTACTCATGGCTCTTTTTTACCAATATGGCACGTTTTCTGAAATTTATTATTGAAATGCCACTCTCTTAAAAATAATTACTCAGATGCCACCTTTTTGCTATAATGGCAACAAATTTGTTATTTCATTTTTAACTGCGGTTATGATTGTTTGTAATACTATAGAAGGGTGCATCTGGTAACTAGTTTCGAAAAAATTGGTATTTTAGTAACAAGTTACGTGGCCCATTGGTAAAGAAAAAGCCCCTAGCTCATACTAGTATGGCTATCTCATTGACATTTTAGCAACTATGCTCATAGATCCTTGGTTTTAAAGGTATTGATTCTTTTGCAAGGAGTATACATCGGAATCAAGTTTGATTTGTCGCAATTGGGTTTTAGAATTGGTTGTGAAGGTATCAAAACTCGTTGATTATTCGATGTAAAGTATTAACTTTCGATCCATGGCATTCTTTGCCAAGCGAAAATGATGGAGGCAGGACCCGGGTGTGTTTATATAAATTACCGGTGTCTCTTCATCTTGTGTATGTAGCAATAAGAATACAACTTTAATAAATTTAATATTATTATTATTAGAGTTCTAAGGTGACTGATATATAATCATGTGTATATATAGAGACATGTTGATTTAACATGGAGGAGAAGGAAAGTTTAGGTTCTTAGTGACAAAGGTGGTTAATTTAAGCGCACCATACTAGTTCAGATCATGAATAGTAGCGTTGTCGACGCTGTCGGCTTTGCCTCCTTTGTTTCTAACCGTGCCGGATTCCGGTTTCAAAGATTTGTAATTGATATATAGATACTTGTTATTTGAATTTGTGAGTTGTATTTGAGACTTAGAGTGAATGAGATAATTGAAATTTGAAAGACTTTTAAATTTATTTATGAGATAATTGGGATTGCATATATAGCTAGATATAGTACTCACATTTAGTGAAAACGAAGAACATTACAAATTAGAATTATGATATTGAATTTTGAGCTGCATGAAGCAAGGACCATTTTTGTGCCACTAACTTTAATTAACTTGAAATTATGATTTGTTTTAGTTCATTTTGAGGTTTTCTATTTTAATTTGAATTTTTTTGGAAGAATTTTTTGAAAGAATTTTCTATTTTAATTTTTACAAATTTGAATGTTTTCTACTTTAATTTTTTGTGACTTTTTTAATTTTTTGGTGACTACTTTAATTTGAATGTTTTAGTTCATTTTGGAATTATGATTTATTTTAGTTAATTTTGGATTTCTGGAGGAGGGAAAAGAAATAAAAGACACGGGTCAGGGCTCGAGCCCCACTCACTCTTCTCTCCCAAATGCCAAGTGCCCAAGTCTCATGAAACCCTAGCCTGCTCTTGTCAGTTCTCTCATCCACAAACCAAAGTAACTCTTCTAAGGCGCGCTTTCCTTCCCAATTTCACACCGAATTTTTCATCTTCGCGCCTTTCACAGTCCCGCTTTTCACAATCGTGCTTGACCTAAACCCAATTTGTTCAAGCTTCCAAAACCCACTTCCCAATCTGTGCCCTAAACTCATCCTCATTGCTTACCCTTTTATCTCCTTGTGGCTCTTCTTCAAGGTTGCCCTAAACCATTAATTCTATCTTCGAGGTTCAAACCACTCTTCTTTGTTCTGCCTCTGATCGCTGTTCTGGGTTGCTCTTCAGCGCCTCTACTGCACCGTGGTTTCAGCCACCTTCTCTGTTTTCCTTTTCTTTGCTGTGATTGTTGTTGCTGCCACTGTTGCTGGTGTTGTTCTTCTGCTACTTGCCTTAAGCTTATTTAGGAACCACGCCACCACTGCTACTTGCTGGTATTGTTCTTCATTGCCATGGGTTTTTTATTTGTGTTTAATAAGCTTATTTTCCTTATAAGTTTTTAATCTTTCTATATGTTGATGCTCAAATGTGTTTCCTAATGTTGCCTAATTTTCAATCTGTATGTATATATTACTTCATTTGGTTTTTCTTTGCGTGCCAAAGTTTCTTTGATGTATGTTACTGAGTGACTGAATTTTAGGCATCGAAAGAAATTAGCATGATTGTGAATTTGTGGTGCTCGCGATGTAAACTAATTACTTTAAAGAGGTAAGTAAGGTTCAATTTGATCACCAAGTTTTCTATTGATAATGAGTTCGGTGCTCAGGTTTATACCATGAATCCAAGTTTTAAAATAGTTTAGTGATACAAGAGTCAACTTGATTCATTATTATAATACTCATAGACTAAATTGATTATCGGTGGGACCAAATTGGAACTTAAAATCTTGTTCAGGCAAACTGTTTCTTTGTTGGAAATTAAATATGACATAGAATATTGTTCTTATCTATTGGATTCTTATTATAACGTGTTTGACTTTGTGTTAAAAATGTGTTTGGCAATCTGTATTGCTTATTGATTAGCTTGAAGAATGAGAATTTGTTGGTCTTGGTCTGTTTATTTATGTATTTTGACTTTTGAGAATAACACTTTGGTAAGATTAGAGTTTCTTATTGCATAAAATGCAACTTATATTATTAAGTTTCTTTGAATGCCAAAGTTTCTATCCTGCTATATGCTCCATGCATCAAGCATATATTAAAGTGTGTATGCAATCATTCATTTATCAACTACTAATACAATTCTACTGTCATCATCACTGCTAGCTAATAGATAATAATTAGGGTCATAAATTCATATCTAGTTTTAATTAAGTCAAATTCATATTCGTTAAATTTAAAGTATATGTAAACAAACACTTTGATTTTTCCTGGTTGTCCAGGGCTTGCACTTTTTTTTCTTATGAGCTTGTAACTGTGCATTTGTTTTATGCAGACATACACCAAGACTTGCTTCAAAGATTACTAGGTTCTAAAAACATTTCAGGTACATTTATTTTTTGGAAGCAACCGAATTCTCTTAAAAACCAATTCATTTCATTTAATCTGTTATATTTAATGTCCACTTATAATAGATTTTAACTTACTGAATCAAAAGCATTTAATTTGAGGGATTTCTTCTTTGAGTCAATAGTTAGTTATTGAAGCTTCTTCAATACTTATTCAATTTGATTCATTCTTTTGCTGCTGGTGGATGCTGCAAAATAACTATGCCCTTTGGTTTTTTGCCTATGTGATGATCATTCATAGTTTTTATTCTTGTCAGTTTGATGTACCCAATTTTTCAGGCCTTTGGTGCTGCTGTTGGAACTCAGGAAGTGCATTATTTTAAAAGAATTTGCTAACTATCATGAATCAGGTACTTAATATATATGGTTATGTTTAGTTAATAGATAGTGTGATCTTGATATATTAACATCTCTTGAAATATTGTAGACATGTCTAAGAGAATGAGGCATTCTCCAAATGAGGTTGGACTTAGTCGTGGGAGTGATGATTCGCCAACTACTCATCAAAATGAAGCATCCCAATCCATAGAGAATGAAGCATCTCAATTTACTGATCCAGAAGTTCCACGTACTCAAGTAAATGTGCAAGGAAGAAAGTCTAGTAGAAATTGGACAGTAAACTTGCAAGGTACATTAAAAAATTGTTTTAGTTTGTCTAAACTCTATCTTAGGTTAGAAAATGTAGTTATAAAGGTTATGTTTAGTTTTAGATAAACTAATTCAAGTGCTTGTAAGGTTATTTACTGTCTTTGTGCTTCTGAAATAGTATTTTATTATATAATCTATGTTTATTGTTGCTTTTGTTATGATTATATTAGATAACTTGTTTTGTTCTTGATTGCATTATATTGCTGCTGAAACTACACACTTACACCCGCAAACCATAGATGCAAATGGGGTGATCAAAATGCAAATGGAAAGATCAAAGATCATCCCTTAAAATTGAATGATGTGTGGTATTTACCACGTGGGACAAAAGTGGTAGTAGAATGGAATGAAGCTGGCCAACTAGTTGGTGAATCTGGTGGGCTTTTAGGATTGTTCTTGGGAGCCGTTGCTAGAAAATTCAAGAACTTTCCCATAAGCTATGAGAAATGGCCATTGGTTCCTACAAATCCATACAAAAATATTTCATATAGAGATATTATTCAGGTGTGTTTATGTTACTATATAATACTAATATTTAATGTTTGCACTGGAATTTAGAGGAGGAACGTTTATTTTTTGTTTTCTTCTCATTCCAACAGATTTTTGTGTGTTTTATTTACAGAGATACTTTAACGTTGATGATGGAAAGCAAAAGGATTATATATTAAAATTTTTTGGCAAGAAGTGGGAAGATAATAGATCAAGGTTGTTTCATGACAAGTATAATTGGAACCTTACTAGGGAACAAAATATAGCCTAGGTGCCACAGGGAGTTGGGGTCACCATGGAGCAATGGGCAACTTTCATTGATTATAGATTGAGAGATACAACTCAGGTAATTGCTTGCACACATACACAAATGCATGCTTTACAAGTTGCTAATTAAACATACATGTACAGGAAATATGTGAGAAAAATGCGGCTAATCGTGAAAAGCAAACGATCCCTCACACACTTGGATCCAAAACCATGGCTAGAAAGAAACATGAGTTGGTGTGTAATCACTTACTTATTTCATTGATATTGAATTGACATATATTGTAATCTGGGTTGATATTTACTTGTTTTCAATTGGTTGTTGAGCATTCATAGGAAACTGCTAATAAGCGCACTTACAGTAGAGCTGAGATGTACCCAATCAGCCACAAAAAGAGTGATGGATCTTTTGTTAACGATGAAGCTAGACAGAAAAGTGTAAACACTTTACTTTTTTTTCCCTTTTGCTGTTTTTCTAATGATGATAGGAATTATCCTAATGATGATACTTGGACATTTTCAAATTTTAACACAGGAACAATTAAGTTTGCTTCAAGCTGATGGGAGTTCTCCTAACGAGGATGCCATTGCCAAGTTATTTGGAAAAGAACACTCGGGTCGTATTAGAGGTATGGGATTTGGTGTTTGTCCATCCCAAGTGTCGAAATCTACTTCTAACAGTTTAGGAGGGGCTTCTTCATGCAATCATGAATTAGAATTGGCAAAATTTTGTTCTATGGGAGAAGAATTAAAAGAGAATAACGCAACAACGGAATTATTGAAAGCTCAATTTAATTACTTCATCAATCACTACATGAGTGGCAAAGTGCTGGATGACTTTCCTGTAGCATCAAACAATCGGGTAAGCATTATTCACTTTTTTTTTTGAAAAAATAGGGAAGAATTCTTTAGTTAATTTTCTATTTAGCTTAGAATATAAATTGACTATTCAGTTATTAAAATGGATACTCATTTTAAGGTTGTTTATTGGTTATGCTAACATCGCCACTCAAGCATAATGCAGTATTAATGAAACATTTTGTTGGTTTCTATTTTATTCTCAGATATCTTTGTTTATTTCCAATTTGTAGGTTGAAGATTTTGAATCAGCCAAACACAAAAGGCCGTCTTCTTCTGGTAGCAATGAGCATCAGCAAAATGAACCTTAGTTTTATGATTGATTTAGTTGTTATTTATATTGTAAGCTCTCAACCTAGTTGACTATTAGGAGCAAACCTCTTTTTTAATTTTATTGTAGGATTGTCAAGAATCTACATGTCATGAAAGCATGTAAATCAAAAAGTACTTCTTGTTGTGTATTTGACCTTGTCTTTGATTTATTATTATGTATAAAACCAATTAAATATGTTTTATGTTATTCTTGTGTAGATTTTTCTACATTTGTGATGATAACCTTCGGTATTTGTAGCAATTGTTGTAGACATAGATACAGGGAAGTGTTAATTGGAACTAGGAAATAGTTTCAAACAACAAAAAAAAGGAAAAAAAAGGGGGGGAAAGGTACTAAACTCACGACAGCATTATTCGACATCTGCAACCGCCGCTAAACGAAGACGACAACGCACT
This sequence comes from Stylosanthes scabra, assembly GCA_036250425.1. Lineage (NCBI taxonomy): Eukaryota > Viridiplantae > Streptophyta > Magnoliopsida > Fabales > Fabaceae > Stylosanthes > Stylosanthes scabra. Next base: position 138,259 of record JASCZI010090649.1, on the reverse strand, counting down.
GCCGCATTATTTTTTTTTTGGACATGGGCCGAGCCCAATATAATCAACCTGAAATGAAACTTGCACCGAAACCCAGACCAAAAAAAAAATTGCACCGAAACCTGACCCACATTTGTGTTGGTTGAGGTGCAACTGCTTCCTCTAGGTTTGTGACTCCCATGGCACGGCGATGAAGACCTTCGTCCCCCTCCACTGACTGCGACGCCTGCAGCCGTAACAGTGTCGCCTAACTTTCCCTCCTTTCTCATCCGCCGGGAACATTCATTTTCGATTTCAGTGCCTGCAGTTCTTTCTCCTTCACGATCTTGACCGTCTTGCCTTTGAAGCGCAGCATCGATTACAACCAAAATTTGAGTAACGGCAACAAACTCAAGTTAGCGGCTCCCGCACTTGCTTCTCCGTTTCTTGGCCATGGTAATTGACCTCCACACCGATAAGAAGCTTCCCTCTGATGCCCGCTTGGTTTCTGAGTTACCAAGACTGCTCCAAAGTGACAGTTTCAAAGTCCCTTGAAGATACCATTTCCGATACGATGATGACTGCGATGGTTTCAAAATCGCCAATAATTCCGCGCTGAAACAGACAGCAGTCTGCGACGGTCAAAAATCGCCGCTAATGCAGATGCGGCGGTTGTTCCAGCGGTTCAGCAAAATTGCCGCCACTGCCTTCCCGACGGTTGTCCTGATAGTGCTCTTGAAACCGCCACAAAGGTGCATTAGAGGCGGTTCGAACCGCCGCTATCCATAAAAAAACCGTCGCCAATGTGTTTCTTTGCTGTAGTGGATATACATGTATCTTCAAATTACAAAATCAATTTTTTTTCTGACGAAATCATAAATTTTACTTTTTCTATGTGACAAGGTGAAATACTGAAATTAAAATTTTAAATTTACACAATTTCATGTTACTTACCGCAAATATTAAATTGACCAATTTTTTAATTGAAATCAATCTAATTTAATGTGCAAACACCCATATCAAGCATGGGATGACTAAGCCCATAAAACATTTCGTTCTTTCTCAAGCCTACTAAAGACAAGGACTGGCATGGCCCAAAAAAAATTTGGTAACCCACTTTTATTACAAAGTTAACACATCTAATACCATTTAGTAATTACACCACGTGTTCCTTGCACTCAACACACTCAATGTAACATCATGCTCGTTATTAACTATAGTTTTCTGTTACAGTAACAGTAGTTTTTCTTTTTATTTAGTATTTTCTTCATAATTACTCACAGATTGGTCCACAGAATTTTCTGTGGTCCGAATTCACGAAATTCGTGAATCACTGTTTGACTTCTTGTAACGAGCCTAACCCTCTATAAAAAAAAAGGTAAGTATCTTTTTAAGAATATTCTAGAACCGAATTTAAATTCAACCGATACACAATTTTATTGGTACTTTTCGGATCAGTTAAACTCTACCAAAATATTTTAGAGATATTCTGGATCAAGAGAATTTATCAATAACAGTGTAATATATACTGATATTATGTTATTTGGTCAGATAAAATAAAAATGGGTGATCAAATAATTATACTTTTTATAGTTATCTCTGTATTATTAATTAATATTATAACACAATAAATGCATCCCTTTTCTCTTCTTTACGGAACAATCTCACCCTCTTCTTGTTGGTTTATTCTACTATGAAGAGATATATGGGTGAAGAGAATGAAGATGATTAAGTTTACGGTAAAGATGAGTACACGTGTTTAACTTGGTACATGATAATTTAAAACAAATATGCACGCACCCTTTGCTGTGACTTGTAGTTGTGAATACTGAATAGAGCAATTTTCAATTGTTTTGTCATTTGTGTCATTGATTGTGTCTGCTTATTATTTTTTAAAATTGTGTGAAAATTCTAATATCTATTATCTAAGTCTTATTAGTTTCTAGTGACGAATTTTGATTGATTTACTCGTTATAATTACTACATTATAAATACATATTGATGAATTTTGATGTCTATATCAATAATAATTAATACAAAGAATTACTTACAATAAAAATAATTCTTATATTGAAAATGTAAATTAGGTTAAAAAAATCTCTTCCAATGGATATACTAAAAAAAATTCTCTAAATATTTTTTTTTATAAAAATTGAGAGTGTTTTTTAGATAATATATATTTAACATCATAAAATATTCTTACAAAATATATTTTTTCTTTTAATGTTTCATCATAAATTTAATTTAAATTATAAAAATTATATATTATAAATAAATTTATAGTTTTATCATTTTCAATATGTACTTTATTTTTTAATTTATACTATACACTAATGATTGATTTTAATGGTTAATTTTGATATGCAAAATATTATTTAAGTTATTTAAAATGTGTATTTGACTATTTTGTATTGGAACATGTACATTATATTGGTAGCCAATTTGTTAGTTAAATTTTACTATACAAATAACATAACTCTTATATTTAATATAAGGATAATTTTATGGTGAATAAGTTTTACTATGTATAAGATGAAGAGATGTATTATTTTTATTTTAAAAATTAATAAAAAATAAAATAAAATATTTTAGATGATTAAAATCCAATTATTTATTAAAATAAATCTTCTCTTCACCATAGCATGCACTTTAATATAAATATATAATAATAAGAATTATATTAGTTGTATATTATGATCAATCAACAAAATTAATTATCAATATAAAATATATATTAAAATTATAAAATATATATCATAAATAAATTAACTTAGATGTATTTAATTTTAGTATATAAATAATATTTTTTAATGATAATTATATAAAAAGTAATATAAAGGATAAATCTATGTATATTATTTTACACATCTATATATACTGTTTAACAATAAAATTAAAAAATATGTGTTAAATTTATACGTTGCTAAATGATTTATATAGATGTGTCTAATAATATATCTAATAGAGAAGATAAATATTTTGATTAAATTTTAACTATTGATTTATGCTATTAAAATTTGATATGTAATTAATACTATCATTACGAAAGAAATTAATTTTTAAATATGACAATATAGTAAAATCTTCCTATCTAATATTACCATAATGATGAATAGGTGTTCAACTAATTAAAAAATACTGCTCAATGACTATTCTTCGGGTCAGGTTCAAACGTCAATTATACATGTGATTCCCTTATTCACCTAATTTTAATTTAGGCTTATTAAAAAAAAAACTTCGTATCACATGCCTTTCAAAAAGCGCGTGCATTCCTGTTAATACCAACGTGCTCCCGCTATAGATTTGCAGCACGTAACTCTTCTTACCAATGATCCAATTCTCTTCACCATATTCACCGTTATGCCACTTCTTAGTAGCACGCACCCTTCTTGTTATAATCATAATCATAACCATCTATATCTATATCTATTATTATATTTTACAATAAATATTCATGTACACATGAAATACACAAACACATGATATATTCATTCACATGGTATATTTTATTATTATTTCTTCATTTCATTCACGGAACCTATTCCCTTTTTAATAATAATAATAATAATAATAATAATAATAGTATAAGACTCCACCATGACTTCCTTCAGACGCCAACTCCATTATCTTATTTCTTTTTCTCCCCTGTGACCAAAAGAAAGAATAGAGCCTCCATTGTCATACATTTTAAAGCTTGATTTCTTGAAAATTAATACTTCAAATTAACAAACACCCTTCACCAAAGTTGTTCATCTCATCTTCCTCTTTTCAACCATATCAACTTCAATAAGGTTTGTTCAAGAAATCATTACCTTCTTCTCCTCCATAGCTACGGTCATATGGCCTCTATCGACTATCGTGACCAAAGATTTTGTTTTATTCTCTCTTTAGGAACCAAATTTTAAACTACTTGGTGAGTGGAATCCAAGTGTTAATAGCCCAAGGTGAGAACAATTTCTCTTCGTTCTATATATATACTAGTATCCATACCCGCGCAATGCGTGGAGTTGCACTACTTGTATCAATTTTTAAATAGTCTATTGGATCAATGGTATTTGTGAATAAAAATTGTTTTTAAAGAGTCAAATAAAAATACATTAATTTCCAAAATGAAAAAGAATGGATTTTGATGTTTTTACCGCAAAAAAATATAAATGTTGGTTTTATACATAAAAAAATGGTTGAATGTAGTCACGAATTTAAAGAAAATCAATTTTATTAATCAGAAGGACTATTAATGACTTTTATCTTACTTATATGTTTTTAATGATACTAAGTGCAAAAGTAATGTCACCAAAAAAAGTGCAAAAATAAGATTTGCAATGATATAAACCAAACAAAAACACATAACAGTCAGGAAAAGAAAACAAAAGGACATAGAGTTAAATGACATACAACACTGATTCAAACATTCCTGAATACTTCCCTATAGACGACATTACTTGTTTCACCAACTACATTTGATTCTTCATCACAAACTAAGATCTTCAAACCACTTCTGTTGGTGACTCTTGAAATTGCCACATACAGTTGACCATGAGTAAACACAGGTTTCTTAAGAATCAAGCCAACTGTTGATAGTGATTGACCTTGACTTTTATTAATTGTCATTGCATAAGATGACATGATCGGAAATTGCCTTCTTTGAAACTTAAATGGAAGCCTAGTATCTGAAGGAGTCAATGTCATTCTTGGTATAAGAACTTTTTCACCAAGGTTTTCTCTAGTGATGCATTTTGCCTCAATCACATGCTTTCCGAGCCTTGTAATTATCAACCTTGTACCATTGCATAGACCGGCAGAGTGATCAATATTCCTTAATAGCATAATCGGAGCACCAACTTTTAAAATCAATTCATGGTTTGGAACACCTAAGCATTTAATTGAATTAAGAAATTCTGGTGTATGGATGCTATCAAACAAATCACTGTGCATATCAGACTTGGATGTAGTGTCAGAACTAAGGTATGTGGTGGCCTCATTATTACTCAGTGAGATCATGTAATCATTGATTTCGTCAACTACATTAAGAGTGGGAGCCAAAATAGCTTTACCTTCCAAAAATGACTCGTGTTGACCATTGTTAAGATAGTCCCCATATGTTGCGTAGACAATGTCAGCAATGGGGTCACTTGTATTCTCAACCAACAAATCTTTGGGAATTTGAATTTTATCCATTGTATCATTACTTTCACCGAGTTTTCCATCTCCAATGTCTAATATCCACTTTGCAAATTCCTTCAATCTAGCCACCTCGGAGTCATCAGCATTTGTGACCCTTAGTTGCATATTCTTCGTCAATCTGAGGATATGACAATCACTCCAAAGATAAGAAGAGTTTATTGTTGCATTAACGATTGCTTGCCCTGTACCTTTAGGAATTACTGGAAGAATTTGATGAAAATCTCCTCTGAAAACAACTGTCTTTCCTCCAAATGGCTTGTTCAGGCTATCGGAGTAGTACTCAAATCTCAGCAGGTCTCGCATTGTTTTATCTAAAGCTTCGAAACAAAACTTACTCAACATAGGAGCTTCGTCCCATATAATGAGTTTTGTTCGTATTAACAATTTAGCCAAAGGCGTACCCTACTTTATGTTGCATGTTGAATACTCATCGATCTCAAGAGGAATAGCAAATCGTGAATGAGCAGTTCTACCACCAGGCAATAACAGTGATGCAATACCACTAGAAGCTACTGTTAACACAATTTGACCCTGTGATCTGAGCGCAGAAGAAAGTGCATTCCAAAGGAAGGTTTTGCCTGTTCCACCATATCCATAAAGAAAAAAGACCCCACCGATATCATTGTTGACCGAGCACATTATTCTATCAAATATACTTTTTTGCTCATCTGTCATTGATAAAAGGAGCTGTGTGTGTGTATTGCTCTGCCAAAGCCCTACGATCATATTGAAGTTCTTGAGCAATTAATATATTATCTGTGAAGTTTGAGTCAAAGCCAAAGCCTTCATGCAATCTAGGAAACGGCATGTCGTTAAAATTTCTTAAACTTTGTCCATTTGTTGTCAACATATTCTCTATATCAATGAGAGCATGATCTTTTATCTCTTCTTCCGTAAGTTGAAGATCTGAAGAAAAATATACACATATTAAATAAATGATTTATCTTATATAATAAAAGAACTTTAAATTATATTAAGTAATATATATTTGAAATTACCTGGATGATTATATATAAATCTTTGTGTATGCAAGATGTCATCACTTAGCAATTTCCAGCATGCATCCCAAACAACTTCAGGCCTTGACATAGAGTTAGATATTAGGAGACGAACAAACATTTTCCTTAGATATTTGCCAGAACACCAGTAGCTTGCTTCCTCTGTAGCATCAATGAACTCTTTGTCATCATTTAATAGTCCACGGACATAACATGCCTCTTTAAAAGAGTTATACACTATGCCATTCACTGTTCGAAGATCCTCATAACTTTTAGGGCCTTTCACTTTATTAAGAAGCAACCTTAAATAGTACTTTTCGTCCGAACTTGGTGGAACAAAATACAGTCTTCCAATTACACATTGAGCTTTTCTAGGCTTCCACTTTTTCTCTGTTGGTTTCCACACAAATCTTGAAGGAAATTCAACATAAGTCAACTGTCTTGCCGCATCGAACTCTTTATTTGCATCAAACCATTTCAGAAACATTGATTGCTTCACAGTTGGTTTATTTGTGACATCATCAATTGAATCATCATCATCAAATATGATATTTTGCTCATCCGGCAAATGAAAAGATAGTCGCTCAACCGATGGATCCTTGAAGTGGATGTCATATCCAAATATGCGCCAAGCTGCTTCGCATGGTGATATATAACGACAGTCATAGAACATTTTTATCTCGTCAATTGGTTCTTGCTTAGTATTTTCTGAAGCAGTGTGACAAAAAGATGCTGTAACTCTATCATGGCCTTTGATAACATACTTAAACAAATACTTAATTGACCTTGACTGGTTACACCACTCTACATTTATGTGGGCTGCATATTTCATGAGCATGTACCTGTTGTGCGGCACAATATATCGATTATCCAAGTCAATGCCTTTGCATCTAATTGTCCTTCCATTATCCCTTCTTCTGTAAACGGGATACCCATCTTCATCAATATTGGTTGTCTCAACAAATGGCTTTGGAAAATGTTTCGTACAAACACCATTTTCCATGCACGGGGAATCCCTTCTAGCTGCACCACATAGTCCATGCACCATGTAACTCTTGACAGCATTGTAATAACTGCGATCACGTACTTTATCTGGAATCTCTGCAGAGATGATCTTGTCTATGTCTGAAGCAGTAGCGAATTTATCTTCTTGGTGAAGGAACAACAAAATGTGAGCATGCGGAAGTCCTCGCTTTTGAAACTCAATAGTGTAGATGACTGCATTTTTAAAGATAGAATAAATAATCTAAATTTTGAGAATGCTATAATCATTTGGCATATTTAGAAATAATAGAAAATGTATACAATTAATGTTATACTAACCTGCCTTAACTCTGCCAAATAGTTGATTTTGGCGTATATCTTTAATCATTTTATCTAACTTCACCTTGAAAATCCTAACCACAATATCCGCTCTATCTTCTGCTTTTAAGTTTCTAGTTCCAACTGCTCTTTATATCTCAGGCCATTTGGAATTGCATGTAAACGTAATGAAGAGATCGGGATAGCCAACTATTTTGCAGATTGCCATTACATCCTGATAATTCTGTATCATGTATCGAGCTCCTCCAGTGAACGAAGACGGCAAAATAATGCGTTTGCCTTTTGAAGAAGCTTCAACCTCACCATTAATTACTGCATCGGTCAAACCTTTGTAAATCTCAACTCTAAACTTATTTTGTTTAGATCTAAAATAATTGAGTCTTCAAGACTCAATCATTGAATATCCATCTACTAAGAACTGTTGAAACAAACGTCTTGAATGCAGTAAAGGAGATCCATCATCAGGCCTGTCTTGAATTCGGAAAGCAAACCACTCCTTCATGCTCATGTTTTTTCTTTTATTATCCTCATCAAGATAATTGTTTCTCCCATGTCTTCTTTTACTTAGTGGGATTCCCTCTCTCCAACCATCTTCACCATATGGAAATAACAATGGATACTGCAAAGCCAAGTAGGAAGGATTTAATTCTGTGATCCGTTGTAATCTACCACTCTGAGTCTCAACTACAATGTCTCTCTCAATCTTGGACGAATCAAAATCTCCAACAATTAAAGCAGCAACTTCTGAGATCGAAGGAAGATTGTATCTTCTACCATCTTTTCCCCTTTTTCCAATAAGCTTCAACTTAACATCCAAATGTCCAATATTATCAACTCTGTCACGCACCATCCTAAATGATTTTGCAAGCACGTTGCACTCGTCTAACATTTGCCTCAATTTTTCAACTATTCCTGACTTGAGCTTGTTAGAAGAATCACTGACACTGAAAATGGGGATTAAACTCAATTACTTCCTACTCAGAGTGACTATTAATATGATATAATGAAGACTATAAAGAAAAGAGTCACAGGAATAAAAAAATACAACTTACTTGATAGCATTGAGTCTATTTTGTGTTTCATTTTGGGTGTCATATATGTAAAGTTGAGAAAATTTTGCAGTGGATCCTTCTGGAGGTATTAAACTTCCCATCAAATGGTAGTTTTGCCCATGCATTATAAATGTTCGTGGACCCCTTGAATTTGTAATAGATCTTTCTATTTTTCCTCCCATGGATGTGAATGCGAACATGCTATTATATAATCTTATGTTATAGGTGAAATCAGAAGAATCTGGGTCGTCACCAAATAGGAGGTCTTCCAAAATTTTGGGTGGAAGCTTTGGCTTTGGCAATTCAACTTTACCACTTCTACAACATAGTGTATATTTTGGGTCCAAAGAATTATAATGCTTTCCTAGTCTCTCTTCATACCAGAACATAGCATCACAATATTCACAAATATGATCCGCATCACCAATGTCCCAATACTCTAATAGAAATTTAATAAAGTACCTAAGTAGAAATAAATATATGTTGACATTTAAGATGAAAACACAGAGAAGATATGATTGCCTGCATAAATAATATGTTCAGTTTTTGCAAACTACCTGAAGAAATAAAATGATCAGTCTCTTGTGATTCATCTTCTAGATCTAGAAAAAAAGAATTATGCAAGTTAAACTATGTTTGCAGGCACGTGGTTATAAGTAGATAGTGACTTATAAAATTAACGAATAAATACCTTGATTTGTGATGTCAGTGACCATTGGGGGATTATCATTGTTCTCAAGTAAAATGGCACCTCTGATTCGTTTTTTTTTATTCCTTTCTTGTACTCTTTGTTCCATCTTGTTTGGATGAGCGTTCATCTCTATTATGTGACGATGACGCTACACTGTTGACTGAGATTTAACATGACTTAGAATTTGAGAATTAAAAATTAATTAACCAAGGCAATGAGCAGAGCATAAATATCAATTTCAGTTAATGATTTAACATAGTACCTGAAACTCCAAATTCATGGCTGCGGTTTGATTCATCTCTACTGCCTGAAGGAAAAGAATTCTTTATTATGCATCTTTAATTTCCTAAAAAAGTGCAATACCTAATAATATTAATGTCCACAACTCTAGATTATTATTCTTACCACCTAAACTTGCTGCATTTGTTTGCTTTAACCTTTTTTGACTTAGCACATTGGCAGGAAACAATCTTGCCATTCTTTTTGTGAGCCCCGTGATTTTTGACCATGACCGTATAAAGTAAATTGAGTATTTCGGAGTACAATTAGGAATGGACAAGGACACACGTTAGTGGAATAAATACTATTTGGAACGCGAACCCGAACACCTTCGCTAAAAGTTTGGCCCGAAACGGACCAAATCGCGAACTTACGAAGTTGCCACTCATTAATGAGTATATAAGGGGGGAAGCCAACATAACTCAGCTCATTTTCCTCTCTTCTCTTCGATGGAAATGAGAGAGAGTTGAGAAAGAGCTGGTTGGAGAATTGGTTCGTACCACTTCTTCCACCGCCCACACCAACTTTCGGTCGCGATAACTTTCAACCTAGAGCTCCGATTGACGCACGGTTTGCGGCTACGCGAAGCTCTTGCCACGCTCTTTCCATATATCACACATGCAATCCATCGGTAAGCCATCTTCCAACTCGATATCCTTTCTTAACATTCTGCTCGAAATTGGCTTGACCTTCTTGCATGTTTTCGAGTCCTTGTGAATTAGGTGATGATCTAGTACGTTTTGGAGCTTGGTGATCGAAAATGGCTTGACCTTCTTGCATGTTTTCCAACCCTAGTCTTGAGTTTCATTAGGATTGTATGATGATTGATTGTGTTGCATTGCTTGTATGTTGTGTGTATTGTGTCATAGAGGCTAGAAATTGGAGGATTGGAGGTGGGAATGAACGATTGAACATGAGAACAGCGATGGATTGTACTTGGATGCTTGATGGCGCGATGGATAATTGCGTGTATGCATTGAGCTTGGCGTCCAGGTACAGATTTAGATTCAAGCTTACATTATTTAAGCTAGGATGATTGCCTAGGTTGGTGGCGCTTAGAATATCTAATAGGAAAGGAATGAACTAGATGAATATGGTAGAAATGGATGGTTGTTGATTGTCTACGTGCCTATGTGTATGCTTGAAATTGATA
>JASCZI010090649.1:89648-101994 GCA_036250425.1 Stylosanthes scabra | reverse complement strand
TCAAATAATTAGATGAAGCCTTAAATCAGATTCTAATTCTTATGAGTCTCAAAAGTGATCCTAGATCAGATTATATGTCACTATATCCAAACTAGTTCTAATCCAAATTTAACCCACAGAATTATTAGTTGCATAACAATTAGCTTGACTATCTCTAGTTAGACCTAATCATCATGTGATTCAATTTCCAGCTAGCATAAACTAATAGATCTCTCAATCTTATTAACTTAGCCCTAGACAAGTATAGAACACCTCTCAGTGATTCTAAACTATTGGGATGAAGAATGGAAAATTAAATCATGCACAGAAGATAACTGATTATACCTCATTGAATTGATAATTGAATGTACAAAAGACTACCTCATGATGGGTGAATAGAGCTCCTCACCCTTAACAATGGAGTAGTTTAGCCTTGCATAATGAAAATTAAAACCTAAAATTGAAGTAAAAGTGTCTAACCTCTATGCTGGGATCAATCTCCCTTTTTATATCCTACTAACTTAACTAAAAATCAAATTAAAATCTAATCATATCTAATCCTAATCCTAATCTTATCTTATTCTAATCCTAATCTTATCTTCTATCTTTACAAAGCTTTATCTTCTTCTCTTTGATCTTCAATCAATCATATCTTTTTAATCTTCCAATTAAGCCCTTGATTAATGAGTGGAATTGAGGCCTAACAACTTGGATTGGAATGGACGTGAATAAATCTGACGTTGCTTGCATTGCTCTTCCTCGTATAACGTGGCTCTCCCACGTATAACGTGGGGTTACTGCCTTCAATTGCTTCTTCATGCCAAGCCACTCACGTATGACGTCTATGGACCACGTACAACGTGTAGGTTCTGCCTCAACTTGCTTCTTGGACGTTGCATCTCACGTATGACGTGGGCTCTCTGTCCAAATTGCATTATTTTGCCAAATTACTCACGTATGACGTGAGATCCTTACGTACTACGTCCACTCTCTGTCCATTCTCTCCTTCTTTGATTCAATTCCCACGTATGACATGGGATCTCCACGTTATACGTGGGCTTAAACACTTAGCCAATTTGTTCTCTTTTCTTCTCTGCTTCGTTCCCTAAACCCTAAACCCAAAAACTCTTAGTAAATCATCTAAAAACACAAACACAACTCAAAGAACATCAAGTTTGTTTGATTCATCAATTAATAACAATAATCTATTAAGAATATCAAGAAAATCAAGAGAAATTGAGACTGAAAACAACCCAAGATGCATACGCATCAAGAAAAACGGGGGTTGCAATTGTGAGAGTGAGTGAACGGTGATTAAAAAGAGAGATAAAGAGAATCTGATAAAAGGGGTGCTAGGCCATGATCGAGATATCACGTGTGTCCCCATAAACGCCACTAATTCCCAAGTATAGATGTTTAGCATGTAACCCGCGAAGCCACACTCTACTAATCGGTCGAGTGGGTAGATCAACACCCTCCATAAGTCCCAGGGTTCTCATCTTCCAGAGCAACGGTCCTAGGTCTTTGGAACATGGATAAATCCCCCATGTTCACCTCATTAAGGACTTACTCTCTCTGGCGAAACCCTAGCGTCTACAGAAGATGCCAAACCAAGGATTAACAGCCGTGTCACCCACAAAGCCACACTCTACCAATCGGTTGAGTGGGTAGATCAATACCATTCCATAAGTCTCAGGGTTCTCATCTTCCAGAGCAACGGTCCTAGGTCTTTGGAACATGGATAAATCCTCCATGTTCACCTCATTGAGGACTCACTCTCTTTGGCGAAAACCTAGCGTCTATAGAACGGCACCAACCCAAGAGTTAACACATCTTTTCTTTAGGAACTAGTGACTAGGATCATCACATCTCAACCCATGACCAAAGCACAAGAACACTACTCCATAATTAAAGCAAGTAAAACACTAAACATATAAAAGGCAAGAATTAAAGACATAATAGCAAGTAAAGAAAAGCAAACTTAGCAAGATGAATTAAAGAGAGAAATAGCAAGAGATAGCAAAAAGAACATAAACATAAACTAGAAATTGCAAGATGTAAAGATGAACAAATTAGAAGTAGAAACTAGAATTGCATTAAGTAAAGAGAACAAGTATTCAACAATCAAACATGAAACAAGTAATAAAAGAAAAGTTTGGTTGGTGATGGGGTTCCTAGAGATGAAGAACAAGAAGAAAAACTAGAGAGAAAATGAGAGAGATGGAGAGCTCTTCCCAAAAATCTCCAAAAACTAAACTAAAGCTAAAATTGATGAAATGAGAGAATGTGTGTTGTGCTTCAGCTGTTCCTCCCCCATATAGGTCGAATTGGGCTTGAAAAATGGATGGGCTATGGTCCGAAAAAATAAAATCCCCAAAATATCCTTCATTTAAGTGAATCTGCCGTCGCCGCGCGGGCGCGCGAGGTCCTTGTCTTGGGCGTTAAGAAATGGGGTGGCGCGGGCGCGCCATCTAGATCGCGCGAGCGCGGCATCTAGATCGCGCGAGCGCGCCACCAACGGAAACTTCCATATTAAGGAAAGGAGGGCGCGGGCGTGCCATTCTGAGGGCGCGGGCGCGGGCGCGTGGTCGACGCTGAGTTGGGCTCTATTTTGGCTTTTTGTCCATTCTCCTTGCTTCTTTGTTCTTTTTAGCTTCCCTTGGGCTCTTCCTCTACACTTTGGGCCTGAAATTCACTAACAAACACATCAAGGCACCAAGTAGGAGAAGATTCAAACAATTTACATACATGGAAGCTAATTTAACGAATTAATCAATTAAGGACACAATTATGCAAGAGATGGAAAACCTTGGTCAATCACTAGCAAATATGTGGAAAAAGTGTTAATGAGGGTATCTTTTTAAGCATGAAATTATCGTCAAAAACCTCCTCATCACTACCCTACACTGCCAGGGGTTGCTTGATGTTTGATTGGTCAACTACATGCCAATGGTTCCTATGCTATCAGAAGTTTGGTCCTAACTGCTGCTGGATTTCTCAATGTTTCTTAAACTCGGGTGACTTAGTTTTTATAGCCTTATGTCTTTTGTTTGTTATGTTTTTTTTTTAATTTTATCATATATTAGAAGGAATTTCAATTCCAGCTTAGCATTAAGTGTATTTTAGGTTATCTATGTTGAGTGCTTCTCATATTGGGTTCAGATGAATTTGTGCCATGTTGCCTATTAAGAAGATAACTAGTGTTATTAGCCCGTGCGCAACACGGGCATATATTTAAAATAAATTAACTCTCAAGCCTATACCACAAGTATATTTTACGTCATTAATATTATTATATCATTGTTAAAATTTAATCAATACAAAGACATATATGTGACCTAATTACCAGATGAGCAAAGTTAAACTTGGAACCAAATTAATTAGAAAAAATAGTAAAAAATTCAAAATAAAATTTGATAAATTAGAACATATAATCCAATTGATTAGGGAAAATAGTAAAATTTATGATTTATTATTATTATTTCAGTTCCGCTATATATACATTGTTTAGTAGACACTAAATTGACAATCGTATTATTTTAATACGTTAATTGTATTACTCTTTTCCGTGAATTAATTATCCATTATAATATAAATTAAATTAATAATATTTATATTTTTATATGGATATCAATCTAATATCTACTATAAAAAGTTATATTATTGTTATTATTATTTGAAAATCTCTAATTTATTATAATCCTATATATACAAATATTATTTTTATCACTAAGAGAATATAACACACTCTCATTTACTCATTCATTCAAATATTATTCCCTAACCATTCTTATTCTCTAACTTGGTAAAAAAAAAAATGCAATTAAGTTTTAAACATTAAAGCTGATAGGTATTTCTATTGGAGCGTCAATTCATTAATGTACTTTCCAATACATCATCAACTTATTGTAATTTCTGAATAAAATTAGGACACTCTTATAGTTTTATTAGCATAATATATATCATGGAAACATAAAATCAAGAAACGATGTGAAAACAATGATAATGAACACTATTTTTTTTTAGATGATTCTATCAGGGATAGAGTCACATGCCTAACATAGTAAGATTACATAAGCAACAATAAAAATAAAATATAAAACGGAAGTTATTCTACTTGCACTACATTAACTATGAAACTCTAAAAGTAAAAAATACCTAATGCCAACCAATAACCATCATTTTTGGGGCTTCTCACATTGCAATCACATAAAGATGAGTCAATATTCTTCACACATTGCCATAAATCTTCTTGCACAACAAATTCTCTCCCAAGCTTGTCAAATATTTTCAAGTCTACCAATAACTTAAGCAATGAAATTAATCCTTTCATGTAAAGAACTTCTAAAAAAGAATTCAACTTTATTATCTATCTTCCCCAAAAAAATAAAAACAAAAATGTGCAAATTAGTTAGAAGCTTATCAACAGAATGAAAGAATCAAATCTGAATAAATTAGCAAGAAACATATCAATTAGGAAATTTTCTGTGCAACATTTATGGATTCTATAAAGAATTTATGTCAAACGGTAAATTAATTTTTTTTTGAAATTCTAATGGAATGTAGCTACCATTTATGGACTGTCATAAAAATGGGCCTAATAAATTCGTTGTAATTATTGGAGGAATGTACCCACGAATAAGTAGACCTATAAAAAAAGTAGACCTATAAATTATAAACAGGTAAATCGTTTCAATATAAATTAAATTTACAATGAACATTACCATTATCATTGCTTACAAAAAAATTAAATAAGTAAAATCGTTTCTCACTCCACTTCATTTGTTAATACACAAAAATGAAAATTACATACCATGGTTACCAACTTCTTGTTTTTCTTAGTTTCTTGTATGGCAAGAGACACTCTTTTATGTTTTCTACTTTGAACTTGTCTTGGGACATGCATGTTAGGTGCACCAGAATTACTTTGGCAATTTCTAATATCTGATTTGGCTAGTAAGCTATGTTTTGTGGTCAACAAATTGATTGTGCATAAAAAAACAAAAAAAAAACAAAAAACAAAAGGAACTAACTGTAATATAATTTTGCAATTGTTTAATTCATAAGCTTGTAAATTATATACCTTATGTCATCAATTGATTTTTTTAAAAATGCTACAGGGTACTATCTATATTAGTTAGTATATATCAATATGTAATAGGATGAATACTAATATTTTATATTACTATATAGATTATTAGCTACCTTTTTTCCTTTTTCAATCTAGTGAGAAAAAAAAATCAAATATCATTTACAAACCATGACTGTCATCACTGATGTTGGAAATTAAATGATTGCCACTTATTACTACTAATGGCAAGACTTGTTGCATAATTCCAACCCTTGTTGTGATGGCTGCAACCTTAGCTGTTTATTAAGCATTCTACTAATGTTACTCTAGTTTAATATGTGCTAGTATTTCATGAAGTGACCCAAAGGCTATTATTGAAAATCTATATATTATGAATATATTAACTTCATTAAATTTTGACAAATGCAAGAAGCATAAAAATACACAAACCCTTTAGTAAAACAGAAAGCAAAACGTTACACCTCCCTTAGGTGTTATGATTGCTGCAACCTTGGCTATCTACTAAGCATCCTACTAATCTTACATTAGTCTTAGAGGTAACATTGGCTGTCCATTACACATTCTTTAGCTATTATTTTATAATAATTTAATCCTTTCAACAAAGTTTCCTTTTTCCTCTCATGGAAGGTAATTTAGAAAAAAGCTTTATTGTTAAAACCACACAAATTGGTACATTTCAACTCAAATATATTATTTCATGACCCAAAACAAAGAAGAAAAAATAATGAAGAGAGAAAGGGCCACCTACTTGATAGATATATTGATCCTCAAAGTGTTTTAATTTGACCTTTGATTTTTTACCGAAACAACAACAACAAAAAAACAAAAGCAAGGAATTGAGGAGATAAAATAATGCTTTTATAACAATAGAATAAAAATTAGATGACATCTAATAAACTAATATGCATGTGTGTATGTCTCTGTTTGTATATAGTCAGAATAGGAAAAGAATGGTGTAAAATCAAGCTATATCAACACATGTGATTTCGAGGAGAAGTATGAAGAAATAGTATTAGATGAACATAATAGATATCATTTCATGTTGGGTTTGAATTAGTTTATTAGAAATGTCTTGCTGGTAGTTAAGAGGTATACAAACTGGTTAATGCTTATCCAAGCCTATTATGCCATTTCTTTTATTTTTATTACAAATGAACTTTTATTCTACCACTACCATAGTTATTGGTTTACATGGATAGTTTTTTATACAACTTTATGAAATAAATAATCAGTTGGCACTTCAATCAGTTGGCAGGTAGACAAACACACTGGATACCCCATTAATTTCAGATAGGGACTACCATTACTAAACTTCTTTGCCATAGTTGAATCTCTTACAATAATAATGCTAGGCCCAAAATATTCACCCTTATGTTATTTAATTCAAAGTGTGTTTTAATGGTTATTTTAAACATCTACACTATACTTACATATTAATATAGGTCATAATTAGTAATAAATCATTCAAGGCTAATTAGTCATTGCTCATATACAACAAAATTCTCATTGTTACTTGAACTTCATAATAAAATACTCTTCACCTTTAAATTAAACTAGATTTAGACCCGCGCGCTCGCGGAAGGAATATATTATTATCTAAAAATTCTATTTTGAAAATAATATCATTTTTTTAAGTTGAGATGATATTTTAATTATCAACAACACTATATGTACACCTCTTTTTGGTGTACACCTCCAACCAAGTCCCAAACGAACATGTTTTTATATATACAATGAACATGTTTTTATAGTTGACACGAACAGGTTTTAAAACATGTTCGTTTACTTTTAAAAACCTGTTCATTCTATTAGTAATATTCTGTTCGTGCACGAACATAAATCTATATATACAACCAACATATTTTATAGTTGATACAAACAGGTTAAAAACATGTTCGTTTGCTTTTAAAAATCTGTTCGTTCTAGTAGTAAAAACTTGTTTGTTTGGGACTTGGTTGGAGGTGTACACCAAGATTAATTGTTTAATTATATTAGTTTAATATGTATTATATTATTATTATTAAATTTTTTACATAAAAATACAAAAATTATGAATGGTAGTTTTTTTAGTTAATTTTATTACTAAAGCTATTTGCATGAAATCTATTACTCTATATATATATATGAATCTAATATACCTATAAATTTATACCAAAATCACAACCACGAATCAAAATACATAACATAACAAAAGAAAATATTCTTATGTTTTTATCACTATTATTCAATCTCTTAAGAACAAATAATATATTTTTTCAGTATGAGAACAACAAATTTTATAATTTTAAGGGATTTAAAACCATGACATAGATCTTGTTAAAATGAGTATAACAAAATATAATAAAAGTTAGTCATCTGTGTTTTATATTTAATTAATTGTTTTGGTTGATATGTATTCAAAACTTGCTAACATTATCTAGTTAATTCAACTTTAATATTAGCATAAGAAGACATTCTTCTAAAAAAATAAAGATGTAAAAATTTAAAAACCTACACTAAATCAGAATTGAAAAAATGATAACGTAAGATGTTGCGAAATTACCATGGGTAAGAGTGCCATGTAAGTAATAAGAAATTTGGAAAAATGATAACTTAAGATGTTGCAGACTTACCATGGATAAGAGTGTCGTATACTCGTATTAACGGTAGCATGTTTAGAGTAATTAGGTGCACAATCTGAAAATAGATGCATAAAAATTTAGAATGGGAGCGGAATGAGGATGTGTATTACGTTAAGTATTATCCAAGGAAATAAAAAGATTGATACAATTAAAGAAAGTTTGGGGAGGCTTGTCGGTTTTAGCTTTGTTTTTAATGTTATTTAAAATTAATATTTGCAACGATTTATATTTATTTTATTTATTTGCTGGATGAATAATTATTAAATTATGTATTATAATTGTTAATTATATTTAATTTGAACAGGTTGTTTCTTAAGAATTATGATGTGAGTTAAATTTCTCATATTACAGCATTATAAAAAATTAAGTAGCAAAATCTAATTGTGTAGAGAGTCGATATCATATAACTCAAATTAATTTGAATTTTGAATTTTCTTTTAAAATATAGGTTTTTATATTAGAGTTGTATAAAGCTTCATTTTGAAATTTTTTTCTTATATTTGCCTTTGTTAGCATACTTTATCTTCTTATATGATGTTTTTTAGTTTGCAAATAATTAAAGAAAAAATTTTAAAAAAAATGAATAAGAATGAAAACACAAAAAATTAATATAAAACTATGAAATAACTTTATGATCATAATATATTTAAATGTACCTAGTAAAAAAAGTATTAGGTCAAATTTGAATTGGATTGAAAAAGTATTGAGCGATTGGTATGAGAGATTAACATAAAAAGAAATAATAGTAAGAATCGCATGCAATAATATATATAAAATTAAATCGACCAAATAATGTAATAGTAAAAGTCTTATAAATAATACATGTATAAGTAGGTCAAACAATGTAGAATTTGGATATTTATAACTGAAAATTTTTATAATTATTATTATGACATTTTTTAATGTATATGTTTATTGCATTTTGTTAGCATTTATCATTCAATTAGTAAGACATTCACTTTTTTTCCTTTTGTTTTTTTACTCAAAGATGGATTGGTTGGTTTTCTTATATTGCCGTATCTTATTAAGAATTATTAACTTGACATCATTAGAAAGAATAAGATAACTTCATTGGATAGAAAAATTATAAAATTAACATCTAAGTATGATTACTAACATGATACAATTATAAAAAAAAAATAATATAATATATGCTCATTACCATTTATGTTGTATATATTTATTTTAAAATTTGTGTATCAACTTTTATATGATATAAAAAAATAATATTAAATTACTTATTCATTAATTAAAAGATAATGTTATAATGTTAGTAGTAGTGGATGCTATTGAATGAGGAGAGTATAATTTTTTAAAAGAAATTCAAAATTCTATAAAAATTGCAAAGTGGGAAAAATGCTTAGGTGGCAATAGTGTAGTAGATGAGTTGTTAATCTCTTGTTATAGAATAGATGGTGTATCAACTTTTATATATATAAAATAGATAGATTCTATTTTGTAATAGTTCAATAAGCAGAGGAGAGCGGTTAAACTATTATGATATTTACTTTGTTAACATATTCTTCAAGAAACACCTGGCATGAATCAAACCATATAAGCATCTCTCTGCTGCTAATTCAATTAACTCATTTTGTTCCTTTGTAAACATGATGTTCAACAGATAATCAGAAAGACAAACCTGAAGAGGGGTTCCAGTTAGACACTTGCTACAGTTTGAGGTCAAAGCAAATGCAGCCATGGCACCCTGGCCTTTATGGGCTTTAATAGTATGAGCTTCATCTAGCACAACCCTATACCACTGGACCATGTGGTAGACGCTTATCTCCCCGTCTTGGTTTCAATAGGCATGGAGCACACAATATGAGAAAGCTTTACTATGCATTTGAAAGAAAGCAAGTATAAAGGAAAATATACTTACATTTTTATACGCTCTTGATAGGACAATATATGTTGTTAAAACAACATCATGTGTTGCAAGCAACTAAGGTTAGTGGTTTCTACCCAACCATAATTAAAAAATATCAATAAACTACCTTCTTTTGAATGAATTTCAAGCTCAGCCTGTAGTCTGTAGATATTAAAAGCATAAGAGCTACTTTGTAAATCATAAGATGACATTTAAAATCAATGGTGATTATTTTTTTTAATGAGGATTAAGAAAGGATACCCACCTTCCATTGACCTAACAAAGCAACAGGACAAACAATAAGGGTTCCACCATTAGGCCTATAGGAGCCCCTACTCCTATTAGTAATTAGATTATCATTTCATGCATATATATATATATATAGAAAGTGTAATAACATCACTTTTATAATCAGTAAACTGCTCAAGCACACGTAGAAATTCTATAAGGCTAATAGTCTTGAAACAAACTCACCCCTCCTTTTGCCATAGCACTCCTAATTGTGGTTGTTGCTTCTCCGGTGATGATATTCACATAAATCATTCTCCTGTTAAAGATAATGTCGGGATGAGTCCCCTGCAGATATTCATCAAAAGGAATTCATTTCATTTACGATTAGAGTACTTACCCCTCACATATTTGTAGTAAGACCAGCAAGGGTTGAGATTCTTCTGGGTCAACTTGGTAGCATCAACATAATTAGGCTTCTGGGTAAACATTCATTAGAAAGGCATTAAAATAGCATTCTTAATAATTATGAAAACTATAATAGAAAAAACAGAAGTTACAATTTGTAGAAAATACCTTGGAATTTTGCAACTGCCTTTTGGAAACTTCAACAGAGGTGAACTCGGCCCGAAAGAGAATAGGGAAAACCCTCAGTACAAATGCAACATAAGGAAACCACCCAAAATGGAATGAAATATGTAGGTCTATAACAATTACCTTCTGATATGGTTTAATCTCTAGCATTTTGAACAGTTGAAGCAGTGGCTTGATGGTAGAATCACTGCTACCACGAGCTTCTACCTCAACGAATTTTTGACACTTTATGTGAATACAGATTGGTGAATATAAAAGCTACAAACAAAAAAAGGGGTTAAATACTTAGATTAACCATTTAGCTTCATCTACAAAATATAGTATCAAGATTATATTCACATCCATATACTGAAAAACACAAGAGAGATAGAATCGGCATTTAAGTGTTTAATGTAATCAAGGTTACATTGACATCTATATATGAAAATAAAATAAACCCTAGAACAGAGAGAGATCAGAAAGGAATTGTTGAGAAAAAGGTTAAGGATCATAAAACATATTTCTAATAAAACCAATAAAACACTTTTAATTTCAACCAAATACAGTGAGATATTAGATAAGCATAAAGAAGGGATTGTGGAAAAAGAAGGGGTTTTGCAACCCTGTATATAATTTGGTACAAACCATTGAAGGAGTTGTCCTTGTAACGGTGATAGAATCGCCGAGAACACTGGCTTTGCCTCCAACCTTATTATCGCTTATCCCCAACGAGCTTCACGCAACGAACTACGAAGATACAAAGTTGCTCCCTTCTTCATCCTCTTCACGCCACCTTCTCCTACTATGCGACTCATTTTCTTTCTATTTTCTTTATAAGAGAAAAAGTATATGCTCACACCATTTGATGGAGATGAAGAAAGAAGGGACGTTGGTACGGGGAAGCAGATACGAACAAACGGGCTAGGAGACACATACTTATTTATACATGACATACCCTCACACTGACCATTTCCAATGCAAACAAGCGCTTGAGCGGGAGGGCAGCGCAAGGGATGTTGTTCAGCGCAAAGGATTTTATTCAGCGCAGGAGAAATGTGAAAAAGTAATTTCCCGCTAGGGAAATGCATGAGGGACGAACACCTCCTGCTCCATGGGGGAAAATGAAACCAGCAAATTAACATGGGTATAGGATTTAGGTGAAGTAGTGCACCCACCTATGTAGTTTCTTATTAACGAAGTTAATGACTTATATTTTATGTACTTTTGGTTTGAATTATAATTATAATTTGGAAGACTACTCAAATTAATGTTTGGATTGAGGTATGCAACCAACTGATAAACTTAATCAATATAAACTAATTAATTATGTGAAAGAATACCTATCATACTACCCTCAAGGTTAGCTTTTTAATATACACATTATTAAGAATTTTATTGATATGACTTTAACATTGCGGTCATGCAATAACCTGCTTAAGATTGTATAAAGCACATACTCATTTGAATTAGTTACTACAAAATATCTCATACATTACTTTCCCTTAACACATAACCTACGAAATTAATTTAACACTTACGGTCAACAAAAGCCATCACGTCTTAAGAGAAATCCCGAAAATATATATCCACCTAATATGAATTCTTCCATTATATCTATGGAACAATTTAGCACATGTCGTCATTTTTATAACAATTCATTACTAAACATTTTTTATATCAAATATTCTACCAGGAGGGAATGATGGACGATGTCGGGTTGTCCCCAAATTAGTAATTTGTAAAACTGTTTGCACACTTAGCTTGTAGTAATAGTGACAACACAGGTCGTCTCTCAAGGAAGGCTTTTATACTAATGGATTGGTTTATCAATGATTTGTATTTGTAACAGAGGGAAAAAAAAAGATGATTGAAATAGAACAAATATTAAAATACTAGCTCTTTAGGATTCATGTTATAAGTGTATCTATCATTAACTCACTAAAAATTAGATTATAAATTGTGATTGATTAGGTTACTATTACAACC
>JASCZI010090649.1:60533-71819 GCA_036250425.1 Stylosanthes scabra | reverse complement strand
TTCCAATCTCTCAGCCTCTCTGGCTCATATCCTTGGATCTGGTCAGCAGCTGCCACAACTTTATGCTGCCTTAAATTCTCATAATGCAAATGACACTCCCTCCTTAACCAAAACAGAAGCGCCTTCTATGCCTGTCTCCAATACATATGTCAAGCCAGATCCGGCTACTGGATTTGCAAAGCAGTATGATCCAATGAGTGATAGTATTGACCTAAATGATGGCGATGCTAGTGGGGTCTGCCCAGTCGTTTCTCCAAGTAAAAAAGTTGCAAACATAGAAGTTCCACTGCAGTTGTCAAACACTGGGAAACAAAATTGTAGTGATACTTCTAAGGATCCCTCCTCAGAAGAACAACCTGCGAAGAATGACCACCTGATTCAATTGCAGCCAGGCCAAAACATTCAGATACAAAAGGAAACCAATGAAGTGGTAGCTGAGGATAGGCCAAATCCTCAAGATGATCATAAAATTACAAAAGAGAACGGTCCTTCGGAAAACATAGACCACAATGGTGTTGAGGCCAATAAAAGCAAGGATGTAAAGGGGATTCGTGCGTTCAAATTTTCATTGGTTGAGTTTGTTAAGGAGCTTCTGAAACCAACATGGAAAGAAGGAAAAATCACGAAAGATGATTATAAAACAATTGTGAAGAAGGTTGTAGATAAAGTAACCGGTACCATGCAGGGGGCCCATATTCCTCAGACTCAAGAGAAAATCGACCATTATTTGTCATTTTCGAAACCAAAGCTTAACAAACTTGTACAGGTCAGTTATATTTAACTTACACATTGGCGTTATATGGTTGAAAGGATTGGATCATTTGAGTGTCTTCTGCTCTATTTTACTCTTAGAGATGAATGTGTCTTCTGATGAAACACTGGAAATGTTTGACTGGTCGGCTTAATTTCAACATTTAAAGCTTTGATGAAAAGTTGCTGAAAAAATATGGGATTAATTGAGTAGAGAAAATGTGCTTATCCAAGTTTTTTTTTTTTTAACAATTTTATAATTCAAAGTTTAACTTGGGAAACCTTTCTTTGTGTTGAGATGGTTTACTCTTTCCATTCCCTCTGGTATTTACCTAATTTGTGACTTAATCCCATAATTCAGTCTTTCCCCCAGATATTAACAAAACCTTAAAAAATTGTATTTTCTCTTAAGAAGTCGTTGTTAGCTCTTTGCCCTTTTATCAATATAGCTTCTAAATATATCAACTTGTTGCTACCTAATTAATTCTTTCTCCGAGTTTGAATATAGCCTTAGATGAAGGTGTAGCCTTATCATTAAAAACTTAAAATTCGGTTCTGCATTCTGTTCTGCTATAAGCCTATAAATATTTGTGTTAGATTCTTAATCTACATCTGCTATTGTGCTTTGACATCTCTTGTCAGAGTTTGGGTTGTTCCATAACTAATGAGAAATGAGTAATTGCTTACAATTAGCCTTTTAGTTTCTAGCTTGTCTTACAATTCTTGTGCTTTTGGTTGCAGGCATATGTGGAGAAGGTTCACAAGGCACAGTGAATGCATTTTAGAAAATTTGGCCACCTAATCTATGGACTCTATTTGGGAGGTGTTGTTTATTGGCTTCGATAAGTGTAATGCTTCCTTGTACCGAGATTTTTGTTTTCTTGTCCCTCTTTTGGGGCCCTTGTACTTCAGTTTGTAGTAGAATCAATATAGCCTTTGCAGCTCTTGCGTACATACAATTTCGGAGCTATTTCTTTTTTAACAGTTTTTGCTTCGTTTATTCTGGGACAAATATTGGTTGTTTTGAGACATTAGTTTGCAACTAAAATGTAGTTAATTGTTACTCATGAATTGTGATGGTCGAATACATTAATATTTTATTTACATCACTTTTGTAGTTTTGTTCACTAAAATAAGTCACATGCAATGTTGTGAAACTGGATGAAATATTGTTAACTCTTACGCCAGGGGAGGTAAGTTTGACTGGAGGTAATTATAAAAAGTTAAAAAAATTATGGCTGGATATTTATTGTATTTTTTTTTTTGAAACGGATTTATTATATTTTTTACTTCTTAATTAAACGTACTATAAGTGAAAATTATTCTTATTTTAATGAGCCAAGCTAGTTAAAAGTGTATTTTTTTTATCAAATGAATGTTCTTTTATGAATAGAAATGTAATTCAAATTAAAGTATTAAACATATAATTTAATGGATACTATCCTTTTTGCTGGTCAGAAAAACTGACCCAACCCGAGAGATCCACAAGCCAGATATTCAAACTACACACCATTAATCAAAGTTGCGAGAATTAAATTAGTCATTAAATCAATAAAGTTACTGGTTCAATGGTTTAAAGATTTGATGGTTAACCGAGGTCGAACTATAGTCAAGCCAAAATTATTAAAAATATAATTTTTTTAAAGATAAAATATCAATTTTTTCTCTGATAAATCAGATTGATTTAATTAGTTTACCGATTAATCACTGACTCAACCAGTTTTTATAACTCGATCTTATAAAACCGAATCGATCATTGGACCAGTTTCTAGTTAACCTGGTTGAATCAAACGGTCCAATTTGGTTTTCAAAACTGCCATTAATTTCCTTTAATTCCCTCCCAACCATCCCTATAGTTTTATCGGATTTTTTTTAGGTTTTTATACATTTTTATTTTTAAAAAATAGATTTCTGCACCATATTAGATTTTGTAATTAAATCCCTAACGTGACAAAAAGTAAAAAAATATTAAATATAATAAAATTCTGAGCCCCGTGATTTTTTAACCACGACCGTATCAATTAAGTGGAGTATTTCGGAGTACAATTGGGAAATGACAAAATCACACGTTAGTAAAGAAAATAACATTTAGGATGCAAACCCGAACACCTTCGCTAAAAGTTTGGCCCAAAACGGACCAAACCGCGAAATTACGAGAACGCCACTCATTAATGAGTATATAAGGAGGGAGAAGCCAAACTTCAGCCCATTTGCTCCCTCACTCTCGATCAAAAAGAGAGAGCTGCTGAAGAACTGGTTGGAGAATTGACTCCAATCAATTCTTCCGCCGCTCACACCAACTTTCGATCGCAATAACTTTTGATCCAGAGCTCCGATTGACGCACGGTTTGCGGCTACGCGAAGCTCTTGTTATCCTCTTTACGTCTATCATACATGCAATCCATGGGTAAGCCATCTTCCAACTCGATATCCTTCCTCAATATTCTGCTCGAAATTGGCTTGACCATCTTGCATTTCTTGAGCTCTATGACTTAGGTGATGATCTAGTACATTTTGGAGCTTGGTGATCAATGCCCACTAGTTTGGGTATCTCCGGTGAGACGTTTCCAACCCTAGTCTTGAGTTTTATTAGGATTATATGAAGATTGATTGTGTTGTGTTGTGTTCTTGTGCGTGTATAGTGTCATAGAGGCTAGAAATTGGAGAATTGGAGGTTGGGATGAATGATTTAACATGAGAACGGCAATGGATTGTGCTTGGATGCTCGATGGCGCGATGGATAATTGCGTGTATGCATTGAGCTTGGCGTCCAGGTACGGATTTAGATTCAAGCTTACATTATTTAAGCTAGTATGATTGCCTAGGTTAGTTGCACCTAGGATAATAAATAAGAATAATGGAATTTGATGAATATGTTACGAGGAATTATGTTGGATGACTACGTGACTCTGTGAATGCTTGTTGACGATACAATAATGAATATGCATGTATGGTTGGTTGTGATTGTGGCCTTGTGCCAAACCATGTTTTGAAAAGATTAGGGTTATACATGAGATGGAAATTACATGAATGAATGAGGCCCGTGGGGCGAGATGAAGAGAGAAATGGAATTGAAATGGATGGTTTAAAATGAAAGGATTGAAAATGGTTTTAAATGAAATGAGGGATTTTCGAAGAGGTAAGGATTTCTAAGAAGTGATTTTGAAAAGGATGAGTTTTGGTCTTTGGTGCAAGTGTGGTTTCAAACTGAATTTTTTGGAAAAACACACGTTTAGCTACAGTGAATCGATTCAGGAAGTATCAGAGTCGATTCACTGAGCCTTTTCAGAACGAATTTAAGGATTTTGTGAGTATCGAGTCGATTCTCCTGTGGGGTGAACCGATTCGTATTTGCATAGAGACCAAAGCTCTCCACCTTAAATCGATTCGTGACTAATTGGAATCGACTCTATTCTTGTGGACTTTAAGGAAACCCATTTGACCACTAGTCGAGTCGAGTCGAAGCTGTGTTGAATCGATTCATATTTCAACAGTGACTAAAGGATTTTAAAGACGACCTCTTGAATCAATTCGACAGGGCCTCGAGTCGACTCTGTCTTCAAAATCTCATGAACTATTGAGAATCGAGTCGAGTCGATTGGTCCACGAACCGATTCGTTTTCACCCTGATTTCAAATTTAACGTTCAAAACGCCCTCAGAGTCGATTCTTCCTCTTCAGAATCGATTTTAATGAGTAATAGTGTGATTTCAAAGGATGATTCAATGATGAACGAAGTGATTACATCTCATGTATAGTTTCACCCTTTTTTTATAAAATCATAACTGTGAGCTTATGTCTAAGAGGGGTCAAGAGGACTAGAGCTCGGCTTACGGTAACAGCGGACCATCGGGAGTAGTAAGTGACTGTGGGGTTTTTGTTTCCACGTGGGACAAAAGCTAACGTCGCGGCTTACGGTAGCGGCAGGGGGGCCTCCTGCCAACGTCCCGGCTACCAACCTATGTTATAGTCAGTGAGAAAGAGAAAGGAACCCCCCAATTATTATGATTATGAGATGAGAAAGATCGTAAACGATCGGGGCCGGTTGATTGGTCCTCGGGGAAGTACGAACGATGGTCATCCAGTGCTAGTTCTGGATCGGTTGGGATTGGCTATGATAACCGACCGGGTGAGCTCACCGTAGCCTGCAGGAATAGGCATGCATCATGTGCATATGTTTGACATTGTTTGGGCGTGCCTAATTGCCTATTACTTGCTAATTGCTATTGTTTGTATTGCTTGCTTGTAATGAATGTTTGTGTGTTGATTGGCTGTTTGTGGATTCTGATGACTAGAACTAGGAAACGTAAGGCTTAGAGAACGAGAGGGAAGGATGAATAATTGGTAGGACCTTAGGCATAACTAATTGACATGGCTAAACGAGAGAAGATAGGAATGTCTCGCGTGATCCGACTAAAATAAATACTGTAGGTTTGGCCCTTTATCCGTACTGAGAATCCATGGGTTGGGATTCTCACTCCGTATATCATCAGACTTTTCAGGTACAGGTTCAAGCTTGGAAAGTTGGCGAAGCCTCCGTGAAGAACTTCGAGTGCTTAGCTTTCTTCGAAAGCTAGGTCTTCCGCTGTGCATTTATGGAGAACTAGTGGTGTCTGTGTATAGGTTAAGGTCTTGGATTAGTCGGGGAACCTAAGCTTCGTTGGTTCTGTTTTGTAGTCATTGAACCCTATTATATATGTACTATGTACGATTACTTTGATACGAGTAAAAGGTTGTAATCCCATGGGTTTGGCTCTATTTTATGTAAAATAAATGGTTATAACTTATATACGATTCGAACGTTTATGTGATTTCGGATTTAGTACGTATGAGTGTGGTTTGTTTGTCCGTAGCGCTTCGAAATTGATCAAACTTGTTCGCGACTTGGTTGATCGGTTTTGGGGTGTTACAAAAATATTCTATTACATAAAATGAATATACCACTTTTTATGCCACAAGTTCTAAATGAATATACTCTTATATAATAAAATATGCCATTATATCTAATGTTTTTTCAACACGATAGGGATTCAATACAAAATATGATCGAATAAAAAATAAATATATGGACCAAATTGAAAATACGATAAAATTATAAGGAGTAATTTAACAATACCTACTAAGGCAGTATTTTAAGGTTGTCCTAGGATTTTGTAGCCCTTTTTAAGAAAAGACCATTAGTAATTTAAAAGCATTTATGAAATAACCTTTGTCATTTTTTGTAAAATTCTAAACATAATTTTCGTATTTTAATTTTTTTTTTAATTTTAAGCTGATTTTTTCTCAATAAAAAAGGAGCCAAAGACCCAAAAACAAAGAAATTATGCTATCCCAAGTAATCAGGGCAATGCTACCTATATCATCATAAATAAGGATGTGGCTCATTCTCAAAGGAGAGTGTTCCAAAGGTGAGTGGATTCATCATGGGTGAGGCTATGATTTGCTAACCAGTCTACACATCCATTTGCTTGTCCATAGATCAGATGTGAGAGATCCTAACATTCCAACTCCCGTTATGGTGATCTTGTGTATTTTGTGATAAAGGATTATCCCCATGTCCCTTTTTTCTCTAATGCTAGAGATGCTATCGATGAGCAAGCGTCAAAGCAATCACCAAGGCAATCTACACTCCCTAGATTTCAGCAATGAAAATTGAGCAAGTGCTAGTGAATCCCATAACACTCTTCTGCCATCACTGTTGCAAAAAAATCCATCACACCTAGTTCAGGCTCTTCTTAGCCACCCAATTAGTATTTACTTTAATCCAATTTAGGGTGGGGGAATCATTTAATGTTGACATCTCGATAGTGGGTGAAGATCCCTTTTTCGTTAGTCCAAAACTTCTTTTGACCAGATTTAGCATATTCAAAAATAAGATGTTCAGGTAGTATTTAAAAGTTTAATTATGAAATAATTGGGCAGGTTAGTTAGTTAGCTCACCTGTCCAAAAGATGTTTGAGACTAATGGAAAATGGATCCCTACCCACTATCTAGATGTCAACAATAAATGGTTCCCTCCCCAGTTGGATTAAAGTAAACACTAGTTAGGTGTGATGGAGTTTTTCGCCATAGTGATGGCAGATGTGTGTTATGGGATTCACCAGAAACCTTAACATTTGCTCAATTTTCATTGCTGAAGTGGGGGGAGTGTACATTGCCTTAGATATTGCTTGAAATCTTACTCTCGTCTTAATGTCTGTAGCAACTCAGTGATTTAGTCAAGTGGTTAGCTCACTCATTAGCTTAAACAACTGTATATAGAGACAGTGTGAAATAATTGTTCAATCGCATCCCTTCTTTTAGAAAATTATTCAACCAGTTAATGTAAAATGTAGTTATTTTTGCTGATATGTTGTTAAATAGGAGTAAAACTAGGGATACAATACCATAAAATTACTGTATTTAATTTAACGAGTTTAATTTTGATGTATTGACAATATAAAACATTTTATGTGGGGTCCAGCCAATGTTTGCAGAGTAACCGAGTTACTGTGTAAGTTTGAAATTTGAAGGAAAAATGACTATTTGCAGTTTTGCTCTGTACAAATAGTGATTTTAGAAGAGGTTGATACAGGAACGCGTTTATGCACAGTAACCTGGTTACTTTGCGAGTATTGTTTAAATAGTGAAAATTCGTAAAGAAGTAGAAAATAAAAGATGCACAGTGACTTGCATCCAAGCCTCGCCTATAAATAGGGAGGGGCATCATTTGGTTTTTGCATCAAACGAAGATAAACAAAATTCCATGAGAAACATGTAACAATTTAGTTACATGTTGAGATAGGTTTTTATCTCTAAAGGATGTGGGTAGCGTCCAATAATTATAAGGTGCCACTACAAAAAAGGCGTTGAATTGTAGTTTTTTTCCTTTCCGTTTTGTGGCAGTTTTTGACCCTTGCAAAACGGATAGCGATTAGCAAATAGTGTAATATAAATTCACAACCAAAATAGTATACTAATATTAAAGATAAGTTAAGTATTGTTCTCATTATTTTCATTATTTCCTCCTGATGATCTTCTTGCTATTGTTGGCGTATCAAGTTTGCTATCAATATTAGTTGCCTAAAATAAATTATGAAAAAATATCAATAGAAAATTAAAATCACTAGTGGGAGAGATTAGCAAAACTCTAATGAGGAAAAAATTATAGAGATGCTTAAACTCAAATACTACCATTATTCCATTAACACTGTAATTAACACGTTCTTTACTCCACAATTTTGACATTTTACAAATAACTAATAACCTATTTGCTAAGTATTACTTCATATTAATCAAAACCTCAACAACATTATAAAATTGGGAATTATATAAACAAATTTAACCATGTTACCAATGAAAAAGTTCTCATAGATAAATGCATGGCACATGAAGTAATTAAGGATAGAACAATTAGAACAAAAAGTGTAGAGAATTAATTAGAAAAAAAATGCATAATGGTTTAGAATACATACAAAATAAGATAAATGTGTCATCATAGTTTTAGGACACATACATAATAAAATGCATACCTTATAACTAATTAATCATAAGAAAAACCTGATAAAAGTGTCCTTTGATTTGCATCACAATATGCAATTTCTAAGGTGTACGTAAAAACAAAAATACATTATCAATAATAATAGTAATTTATCTGTGTTTCGCGGTCAAGAATACTGACAAACTCACTAGAAATGCATCCTTCTTTTAAAAAGAAATAAGCATTTAATTAGGGCAGTTAACAAACATTTGTGTTTATCATGATAGTATTTGTTAGAAGAAACTGAAGTTGAAGAGTTGACCAACTAATTAAAACGATGACCAGCACTCCTAAAGGTATTAGTAGACATTGCTCCCATACCCATGCACCACACCCTCCCTGAATTCTCTTTCCCAAACACTTTACCAACAACAGATGGTTGAGATTCATCTTTATTATTTTGAGTCATAGCTAGTTCAATTCGTTCCTACAAGTGAGATCCAACAGAATAATGTTAAATTGAAAAAAGATTTACTGTTTGAAAAATAACTAAGTTACAATTTATGAAAACTTAGTCACAATAATTTAATGACACATACCGCTATATTTCTTGCCTCATTAGTTACAAATGAACCGTCTTTCTTCTTATGAGTTTCTATGTATATTTCTCCACGGCTAGCCTTTCATCCCGTTACTAAAAACTATATAACATAAAATCAAATATATGTAAAATGTGTATGAAAATTTAAAAAGTGCTACAAAGAGATTGTCATATTATTTCATTTCTTTTTCTCGATTTTGGTTTTGAACTATGAGAATGTGAAATTGTTTGTTTGTTCCAAACTTCTTTGTTTTTCCTAAGCATCTCCTATCAAAAGGGGAGAAAAAAAGGATTAGTAGTAATAATGTATTAACTATTAAGGAAATAAAATAAACATCTTACCATTTTGGAGGGTTCTAAACGGAATTTAACAAAGGAAGTCCATTGATCTATCTCTATCTCCTTTTTTTTTAAAAAAAAATTGGTTTTATTTTCGACCCAACAAGAAGTAACAAAGCAAGTTTAACATCCTAAATAATCTCATTTGGCACTGTCACAATGGACAATTAGGCTTCTTAGGACCATTACATTTCATTTAGTGTGCCTAATGCATATTCAAGTACAACCATGTAGATTTCAACTACATCTAGAACACTTCCTATGGTTATACACCCCTACCTATTGATTAATACCCCAATACATGCTATATTAAAGAATATTTCAATTAATCACAATACCATTGATCTCCATCTATGCCGGCTGGAATATTCTTAATGAGTGCTTCTCTCTACTCATGCTTGGAACATAAAATTCATTTCACAACTTAAGTTTATGTTATGACCACTTTTTGTAAGACTCATTTTGCAATACCACTTTGCAATGTCCTAGTAAATTTTGAAATAGAATTTTGACTTTAAAAAGAATCATAATTAGATATGAAATGTTCTTATGAATATATAAAATTGATAGCAATTAAATAAATATTTAACGAATTAACGTACCTACCCTTACGAAAATGCAAAAAAAAAAAAAAAACACTCCTCAAATCTAGCTGGAGGTAATTGATGCACTCCCCAAGACCGGTTGAGAATCTCTTCCTTAGAAATCAAATCATGTCCACGTTGTAAATATAGCTCAACCGGTGATCAAAGAATGAACACATTTAGAAAAGATGTCACAATGCAAAACAATAATAACCGAGAGTATTTCGTCTCGGGTCGTTCTCCCTTGGACTTATGATCAATACAAAGGACTAAAAGTAGCTAGGAAAGTATGGGGTTTGAGAGTTTCCAACTAACAACTACAATAACAATAATGTAAATCATGCAAGGAAAATAAATTCAACAATTCATAAACAAGTTAGATAAATAATAACTAGAATGCAAGAAATAAACTAAGTAAGAAATAAAAAAAATAAAAATAGGCAAGCAACCAAGAAATTAATTCAAATGCAATTAAAGTACCTTAGTCATGGGTTTCATGGATTATATCATCCTTGTTACCTATAAACATAGATAATATCCTAGAGTGAACTTCTCACCAATCATGTCACTCTGATGAGAAGAGGAAATTTGGTTGATTCATAGCCATAAGTCCTAGTTTATACATTAAGACACTAGATTAGTGTTAATGAACACAAGAATAATCCATCTTGGCTCATAAGTCCTAATCATTGTAGAATTAATGATAATCTAGCGTTAATGGCATCTAAATCAACACAAACCACTCTCAATTATCATACAAATAAGACTAAGGTGACTCAAATGCATCCATGTAGTCAACCCATAACCAAGGAATAAAAATCTACTCCATAACTAAGCTAAGCAAAATATCAAACACTTGGTGTGCATGAAAAATAAACATCATTAATTAAGAGAAAATCAACAATCAACAATTACCCACTACTATAGATTGATAATAAATGCAAGAAAGATAATAACTAACACAATCAATTCATGAAAATACCTCAAACATTCATTAATCAAACTAAGAGTCAAGAGTAACAAAAACTAGTTCATGAACAAGAAAGATTGAAATAGCAAGAGTAATTAAGAGAGTAATCTAACTATGAAACTAAATGGCATTGTAATCTAGAACAAAATTAAAGTAGAGAATTGAAGAGGTAAATCTGAAATTGTGTCTAAAACCTAGAAGAAAAACTAAAAAATGAAAAAAAGTCCCAAAATGAGTGTCTAGAGTGTGTTTTGACCCCCTCCTCCTTTGAACCTTGGCCCACATCCTTCTCTTCAGAGTTTCCCTTCTACTTTCTCCCAATTGGAGTGTGAAATGACCAAAATTAGCTTCCCCATGGGTGGCCCACGTGTTTTCATTAAAAAAATCTGATTCTGTAGAGTTGTACGCACAATTTCTGATGTTGTGCGTACAACTGTGTCCAGTGGCAAAGTCAGGAAAAATCCTGCAGAGTTGTACACACAACTCAGAATGTTGTGCGTACAACTGTGTCCAGTAGCAAAATAAGGGGAACTTCTGCAGAGTTGTACACACAACTTAGAATGTTGTGTGTACAACTGTGTCCG
>JASCZI010090649.1:41852-60523 GCA_036250425.1 Stylosanthes scabra | reverse complement strand
AAATGCTCAAGTTTCTTAACGAGTTGTGCACACAACTTCTGATGTTGTATACACAACTTTGTCCAAAATGCCTTCCTCCACTTTTCTTCATGAATTCTTCATCTTGTAAGCATTTCTAACCTTCCCAAGCCATTCTAAACCTTTGTTTACCTGAAATACTTGAACAAACTCATCAAGGTATCGAATGGAATGTGAAACTAGTAATTTTCTATCAATTTATAGCTAAAAATGCATGCACTTAACAAACAAAGCACAAATGGAATTGAATTCATAAAGATTCTCATTCACCAGCTATTATGTGAGTTTATGTTGATAAAACCTTTGATTTAAGCACAAGATAAACCATCAGAATTAGGTTTATCAGTAATCCATTAGGCAACACTCCTCGACATGTTACAAGCTAAAATTCTTGGGATGGTTTAATTCCAAGTGGCTATACTCGTATGGTGGAGTATGATAGTTCAGTTTGGAACTATGATAGTTCGATTTTGAACTATGATCGTCGGTTTAGGCAATGAAAGTTGATGTTGTGTTACTCTCGATTAAGGTCGAGATTCAAGTTTGTCCAGTGTCTGGAGGTGGAGAGTTTAGGGGTCCAGCTACTGTTTGCACAGTAACCGAGTTACTGTGCAAATAGTGATTCTAGAAGGGGTTGGTGACAAAAACGCATTTGTGCATATTAACTATGTTACTGTGCGGGTTCTGTTCAAATAGTGAAAAATGCGTAAAGAAGAAGAAAAATCAAAAGATGCACAATAAAAGTTATCGTACTTGCATCCAAACATTGTTTATAAATTGGGAGGGGCGTCATTTGGTTTTTGCATTGAATCTAGAGAAAGAAAATTCAATGAAAAAGATGTAATAGTTTAGTTACATGTTAATATATATTTTTAGCTATGAGAGATGTGGTAGTGATAAAAAATTATAAGGTATGAGTTTACACACCAACAATATTTTTGGGTAGTTAATATCTTTATTATTCATTCTTTGATATAGGAATGTGTTCTCACTGGGAAACAGTAAACACTATATATAACTCCTAGGTGTGTAAGAGTGTGAAAAATGTATGATGCAATTATCCTGAATACATTGGAATTTCTTACGGAGTTTGACCCGTGTTTTTATTCGGTTTGAGAGTTTTCTACCTTAAATGTTGGTACAAGTTATTATTCATGCAATAATGATCGTATATTCACCTATATTGTACAGTATTTTTTACCAAATATATGTGCACTATTGATGTATACGGTAGTATTAGTCTATACGGTTACTATTCATTTTTTTCGAAAACAAAACCACTCAAAAAATTCCAATAGGACAAGAGGGAATCGGTTTACATTATAGCACAAACAGTTAATAACAAAAATTACTATTCATAAATATGATTTTCGTCAAAGTTATTTTTCTGTCGTCAAGTTTAACTTTATGTGAAAAATGGTGTCGAATGTCTCGAGCGCACACAAATGTTGGCTTATTTACCAACATCTTACATGGTCGTATATAATCACTTTTTTTCTTTCAGATAATCAATCACGGAATAAATGGAAAATGAAGTTATGTTTACTGACGTGGCGTTACGTAATTTATAAATGCATGTATAAAAATTTTATACACTGATAGTGCATCAAAATTAAATTTTAATTTAACATCCATAATTTTATATATAAACATCCAAAATTATTCATATATTTCAAAAATAATTAATGCATACAAAATAACAAAAATCTAAGTAGTTTTAACACCCTAGGATTTGGCACCTCATGATCGTACTAAAATCCAAGAGTGATAGACCTCTTTAAAACCTTTTACTTCATTACTATATTAATTTAATATTGAGCCTCTAATGATACACTTAAATCCTTTGGACAAACGGACAGAGTCTCCTCTGTATTTCAGACTTTACCCAATTTATCGATCTTCATTTTAAACCTGTCTTACAGCCAACCAATAACCAGGATAATATATATATATAGTACAAATACTTCAACTTAATACATCACATACATACATCTTATCCCCCTATACATCATGAATAACTAAAGGTGGGGAAACCACTCTAGGGAGCTACCTTGCCGGACCCAGAACCATGTACTTCATGATCCGAGCTAGGTCTTAAATGGAGTACCTGTACCTGCCACTAAAATTGTAGGGGGTGAGAACAAAACTCCACGTTCTCACCTTTACAGAATACCATCAAAGTAGCAGTAAACAGCGCAGCTAAGTAA
Organism: Stylosanthes scabra; assembly: GCA_036250425.1. Classification (NCBI taxonomy): domain Eukaryota; kingdom Viridiplantae; phylum Streptophyta; class Magnoliopsida; order Fabales; family Fabaceae; genus Stylosanthes; species Stylosanthes scabra. The sequence continues at coordinate 58,298 of JASCZI010090649.1, read as the reverse complement.
ACACCGTTTTCCAAAGCATTTTCCTCAATTAAACCTCTTTTCAAAAACCACTTCTTTAAAACACACGGTCTTTGTTAAAACCTTACGGAAATCAGTCTTAGTCACAACACACTCTATGCGACACTAAAGACCCCAATTAGGCACACAAACATTCATTACAAGCCACTTAGTCAGATAGAATACTTAATCATGGGAAACACACAAGCAAACAGTTCAACACAGCAAGTGCACACACAAGCAAGCCATTCAATTAACAAACAACAGACAAGTAGGCACACCCAAACAATGTCAATCAAATGCAAATGATGTATGCCTAAATCCTACAGGCTAAGATGAGCTCACCCGGTCGGTTATCATAGCCAACCCGACCGATCCAGAACTAGCACTGGATAACCATCGTTCGTACTTCCCCGAAGGACCATTCTTCCCGGCCCCGATCGTAAACAATCTCTCACATCATAATCATAATAAATGGGGGTTCCCTTCTCATTTTCATTGACTAAAACCTTGGTTGGTAGCCGGGACGCTGGCAGGAGGCCCCCTGCCGCTACCGTAAGCCGCGACGTTAGTTCTTGTCTCACGTGGAAACAAGAACCCCACAGGCACTTACTACTCCCGATGGTCCACTGTCGCCGTAGGCCGAGTCGTTAGCCTACAGGTCCCTCTTGATACCTAGGCTCACGGTTCTTATTTTATAAAAACAAGTAACGTGGACTCGGAAGTGGAATTGTACCATGTGCTCTCTTTTCAAAATCATATAAACATGTTATTCTCAAATCAGTTTGAAAAGGAATCGATTCTAGAACACCCGAGTCGACTCTCTCAAATTAGAAAAAGTCGTAGTTTGAAAATCAAGGGGATCGAGTTGACTCACCATGCCCCTCGAATCGATTCAAGGTAGTAAATTTAGGTTCTGTCAAAATACGAATCGGTTCCCCCTCTCCTTCGAATCGACTCGCTGCTCTTTAGAAAATCTCAAGTTTGCAAAATGCAAGTCGAGTCGATTCGGGTGAGAGGCGAATTGATTCAAGAAATCGTTCAAAGCTTTCTGTTCGAAAACGAATCGATTCCATGGAGGACAGAATCGACTCGCTGGGTGAAGATTTCGATCATTCGAGTACACTGAGCCCAACGAATCGATTCTAATCCTTAGTGAATCGATTCCAATAAGTGAAATCTTATGAAATCAGTTCATAAACAGGTTCTTTCCTCAGCCACTTTCCCAATCTATTTCCAAAACACCATGGTACATCACAATTATCATTTCACTCAGCCTCTAGCCACTTATTCACAATTCAAGCCCCTCACTTAGGCAACCATAATCCATCACATTCCACTTCCTATCCCGTTCCTTTTTAGTTTCGAAAAGCCAGCAGTTCATATATCAACCACATTCAAAGCATACCATCATTCATTTCAAACCAGCAAGTACAACAATCCAATCTAACAATACAGATAGACGCACAATTCAATCAAAATACCACTTCCAAATCATCCATTTTTAATTAAGTCCCAACACCCCAAAAATCACCATTTTCCTTCATATTCAAATCACCCCTTTTGTAAACTAAATCTTTATTTTTTTTTTTTTGAAACAGCGGAATGTTAACTAATAGCATCATATAACTCAAGAACATTGCACATAGATTCATGCACATCAGCAGGCATTTACTCATTTACAATAATACTCTAACTTATCAAGTATTCTAGTTTCAAAGTCATTTAACCCCTACCTCAGTGAAGCCAATCCAGCGGCGATACTAACGCACTAACTCCTAATACAATTTGCTCCCGCGGCGGCGATTCTAACACAACAAACTCCATCTTTCCCTTAATCCGGAACGACAGCGGCAGCCAAAACACCAATGTGGATTGCCTTCGCAGCGACATATGACTCTTTAACCCTCAACTTGCTAACACCGGAGTTAAATCCTATGATACCAACAACTCAATACGATAAATAACTTATAACAATATACTTTTCGCTAGCATTGAGGGTTTCTATAACATAAACTACTTACCGCGGCTGACGTGAGGTAAGATAATGGAGCAGCAACAGCTCAACTAATCACTTCTAACGGCGATTGCAACCCACGGAGTTACTTGCAATAGTGGCAACAGCTCAGGCAGCCACATGCAGTGGCGGTGGCGGTCGAAAAATGATTAAAGGAGGTCGTTAATGACAGGCAGATACGACTAACATTTCAGAAATTAGAGGAATTGAATTGGGAGCGAGGAAAAACTTACCGCAGCTCTACGAAAATAACGTAATAGCTCTGATAACTAAAATCGATGGCGGCAGCGACTCCAGCGACCACATGCAGCGCCACCAATTTGCCGGAAAACGAATGGCAGCGGCTGAATGTAACATGTAGTGACTAAACAAGTTCCAAAATTTTAAAGGAAGGAAAATGGGTTCGAATACACTCTCACCGGTGACGGTTTTCCGACGGCAACGGCGATCTCCGACGACCAGAGACACTTCTTGTTAACTCCGGTGACAAGAACTGTGGCGGAAATGGCCTCCTTCATCGCCGGCGACGTGAGAGCCCAAGGACAAGGGCGGAGCTTCGACGGCGACGGCGGGTTCTAGGCGGTGGAGTTGCAGCGGCGATCAACAAGAGCTCCAACAACGCTCTCTCTCTCTTAACGCATCTCTCTCCCTTACTCTCGAACCTGTCGACCACAACAACCACCGGCGGCCACTCCTCTGTCAACGGCGATGGCGAAGTCACGGCTAGGAACGGCAGCTATGGGGAAGGACGGCGGTGAAGTTCTCTTCCAACGTCCCTCTCTCTCGTCGGTTCTCTCTCTCTCTCTTCGAGTCTCTCTCTCTCTATCTTCCTCTTCTCGTCGGCGACAGCGGCGGTGGTGGAGGTGAGTGCCGCCGGCGCCTCTTCTTCCTCTCTCTCTTCGGTGTGTGTTGGGTCAGTGGTGATTTTGGTTGAGTGTTGTTATTGTTGTGTGTTGCCGTGTGTGAGAGATGATGATGGGTGTTGTTGTCGAGAGTGAGAGATGGGCATAGGGGAGTGACGGCTGATGAGTGTGTGTGAGTGAGAGTTAGGTCAAAAATTAGGGTTGGTGTGTTGGTTTGGCGTCAATGTGTAATTAGGTAAGACTGAAGGGGGTAAAACTAGGTACCTAAAATTTAGGGATATTACAGTTGTTTTGATTTTTTTCTCTTAAATATTTTCAGACGCATATGTAAAACTTATATTCACACAATAAACTAAAATGATATATATATACATATACATTTCCTTGCATGTATCTCTCTAAAGTAGTGTTTGGTTATTGGGATTCAAACTGAGACTGAGACTGAGAGACTGAGACTGGGAGACTAAGACTCAGTGTTGTGTTTGTTGGATAGGTATTGGAACTAAAATTTAAGCCTCACTCTAAAAAATTTCAGTATTTTCAGTACCTCCAATTAGGAGGGACTTGAAGACTAAAGATTGGGACTGAAATTTTAATAACTTTTTATTTACTCAAATTCCCTCACATAACATTAAAGTTTTCAATATTATCTTCTATTCTTCTTCTATTGACTTAATTCAATCTCTATTTTCCAGTATCTATCTCTTAATAAATTTAAACTAAACACAATAAATAAACTTAAATGTTCAAATTAATAGTTTAACACTATGTTTTTTAGACTACTTTATTATATCTGATTGTCAGCTTTAAAACATTATCTAAATGATATGATGTACACGTTAATAATTCAATATGTTTTATATAATAAGACTTGTGTTATAAAACTAAAGTTATAAAAGAGAGAACAATAGAAAAACAAGAGAGCAAGAGAGAGGATTTATTATTGATTTCTAGATATGAAAAACTTATGAAATCATAATCCTATTTATAGGCGAAAATTTACTGCGCAAATAGTAAATTTACTATGCAACATAATAACTTCATAAAGAATGGACGACCATGATTCATTTGGTTACTGTGCGCATAGTAACACACAGTGATTGGTGGAAGCCGCCCCAATCATTCCTAACACATTCATAAAACTCCCCCTTGGATGTCCATTACGAACATGCCTCATTAAAAACCTCGTCAAGAAAAATCCCGTGGGATAAAAACCTGACTAAGGGAAAAGAGTACATTATCATGTATGATGAGTACTGCCTCTTTAAAAACCTTGTCCGGAAAAACCCTATGTTAACATCTCGCAATCATCGCATTCCGATTTTGTATACCAACTTTTCAAAGGTAGATGTAGGGGATTGCTTTTGTAAACAAGTCAGCCAAAGTATCGCTTGAGCGGATTTGTTGAACATCAATCGTCCATTGATTTTGAAGGTCATGAGTGAAGGAAAACATGGGAGAAATATGCTTCGTTCTATCACCCTTGATGTATCCACTCTTGAGCTAAGTGATGCATGCCGTGTTATCTTCATACAGAGTTGTTGGAGCTATCTTCTCATCGGACAATTCGCATGATGATTAAATATATCCAATCAAAATTCAAAGCCAAAAATACTCACGACTTGCTTAATGTATTGCAAGTATTTTGACATGATTTGAAGAAGTTGCAGCTATAGTTTGCTTCGTAGATCTCTAAGATATAGCCGTGTCACCAAATGTAAATAAGTATTCTCTTTGAGATCTACCTTTACGAGGATCAGATAGATATCATGCGTCTTCATAACCCACCAATTGTGGTTTGGATTGATATTCATAAAACAACCCCAAATCAACCGTTCCAGGAAAATATCTAAAAATTTGCTTAATCCCAATCCAATGTCTTCTGGTTGGAGAGAAACTATATCTTGCTAATAAGTTTACAACAAATGATATGTCAGGTCGCGTATTATTAGCAACATACATCAATGCTCCAATAATAGTGAGGTATGGTACTTTAGGACCAAGAACTTTTTCATTATCTTCTTTAGGTTGGAACGGATCCTTTTTCACATCTAATGATATTACGATCATTGGGGTACTTACTGGATGTGATACCTCGATGGAAAATCTTTTAATGCCTTTCTCTGTGTGAGTCTTTTGACGAATAAATATCCCATCTGTTAAATGCTTGATCTGCAGGCCGAGACAAAATTTGGTTTTTACAAGATCTTTCATTTCATATTCTTCTTTCAGAATATCAACGATCTTGGGAATCTCTTCCAGAAATCCAATGATATTTAAATCATCAACATACACTGCAATTATAATGAATCCATATGCAGATTTCTTTATAAAAAGACATTGATAAATATCATCAATTTTGAACACCTGTTTCATCAGATACTCTGTAAGACAGTTGTACTACATCCATCCGGATTGCTTTAGACCATATAAATATATTTGCATTTTAACAGAGTATTACCCTTGATGATTTGCTTTGGATGTATCAGATATCTTTAATTCTTTAGGAATTTTCATATAGATATCATGATCTAACGATCCATATAAATAGGTTATGACCACATCCATTAGATGCATCTTTAGCTTATGATATGCAGATAAGCCAATCAAATACCTTAAGGTAATTGCATCTACTACAGAAGAATATATCTCTTCGTAGTCTATGTCAGACCTTTGTGAGAAACCTTGTGCTACTTGTCGAGCTTTGTAGCGTGTAATTTCATTATTCTCATTTCATTTTCTCATGAACACCCACTTATATCCAATGGGTTTCACACTTTCAGGTGTTTGGACTACAGGTCCAAAGACTTCACGTTTTGCAAGTGAGTCTAATTCATTTTTCATGGCTTCTTTCCATTTTTTCCAATCATCCCTTCGTTGACATTCTTCAATGGTATTAGGTCTAGGATCCTTGTTCATAGCATTTAGCGCTACATTATACGCAAATATATTATCGACAGTCATTTCATTTCGGGTCAATCTTTCACCCGTGAAAACATAGTTTATTGAAATTTCATTATTTTGGCAATTTTCAAGTACCATAACATCTTTTAATGTTTCAATTATGTCATGAATTTGGACTGCCTCAGGAGTCACAACTATGATTTTATCCTTTTTCGCAGGAAGAGTATTTACATCTTTGTCATCATTTGACTTTCTTTTTTACGAAGATTTTTATCTTTTGAACCAACTGGTCTACTACGCTTCTGGCGTGTACTTGTTTCAGTGGTCATTTCTTATGTTGGGACATCAATTTGAATTGGGGCAATTTTAGCTAATATATAGGATTTGGTTATCCTTTTTGTATCAGAAAATGTATCAGGCAATTCATTTGCTATTCTTTGTAAATGTAAAATCTTTTGAACTTCAAGTTCACATTGCCCTAATCGGGGATCTAAATGCATTAAAGAGGATGCCTTCCAATCAAGTTATTTATCTTGTTGTTTCTTTTCTCCCCTAATGCTTGGGACATTCATTCATTAAAATGGCAATCTGCAAATCAGGCTTTAAATACATCACCCGTTTGCACCTCGAGATATCTCACTATCGAGGGAGAATCAAACCCAACATATATCTCCAATTTTCTTTGGGGTCCCATTTAAGTGCGATAAGTTGGAGTAATGGGAAGATATATCCCACACCCAAATATTCTCAAATGGAAAACATTTGGTTGCTGGTCAAAAGCTAATTGCATGGGAGAAAATTAATGATAACATGTTGGCCTCAAACGAATAAGTGCTCCGCCATGTACAATTGCATGCCCCAAGCAGATATTGGGAGATTTTTTCTTATTAGCATGGGTCTAGCAATCAATTGGAGGTGTTTAATAAGCGATTCTACTAGCCCATTTTGTGTATGAACATAAGCTACTGGATGTTCAACACTTATACCATTGACCATGCAATAAGCATAAAAATCTTGAGAAGTGAATTCACCAGCATTATCAAGATGAATAGCTTTGATTGGATTTCAGGAAATTGTGCTTTTAACTTTATAATTTTCGCAAGTAATCTCGCAAACGCTAGGTTGCAAGATGATAATAAGCACACATGAGACCATCTCGAAGATGCGTCTATCAGGACAATAAAATATCTAAAAGATCCACATGGTGGATGGATTGGTCCGCATATATCTCCTTGAATCCTTTTTAGGAACTCAGGAGACTCAAATCCAATATTTACTGGTGATGGCCTTACAATTAACTTTCCTTGAGAACAAGCAGCACAACCAAATTCACTAGTTGGAAGAATCTTTTGGTTCTTAAGTGAATGCTCATGGGAATTTTCAATAATTCACCGCATCATAGTTGTCCCAGTGTGACCCAATCGTTCATGCCAAATCATGAACAATTTTGGTATAGTATATCCCAAAAGAAAGTGAAGGAAATTTCTCCAATATGACTTTTTTATTTAAATCACAACTAGTAATATAGAGGTATTCATTGTTATCCTCATTTACTGTCTTAATATGATATCCATTTTAGCGAATATCTTTAAAACTCAACAAGTTCCTTGAAGATTTGGTAGATAATAGTGCATTATTTATTATGAATTTTGTTCCTCCATGAAACAAAATAATAGCTCTTTCGAATCCTTCAATCACATATTGGCTGAACCAATGATTGTATTAACACATTCTTCTTTTGATATAATATCAGTAAAATAAATTTTACTTTTCAGAATTTTGTGTGAACTTGCATTATCCGCAAGGCAAATATCATCATTATATGTCCTCGCCATTTTTCTTCAAATATAAATAAAATCACAATCACAATTATAAAGTAGAAAAATGAAATTCAACAAATTATATATTTAGTATATATAAATATATATTAATTAGCATACATGATTATAAAACCAAATCATATCCCGGTGGTCAAGGTAGTGCCTTCTAAATCCCTTAGATATGACTAGAGCACCGCGGTCCTGTGGGCAAACATATGGTGCATGCTATGCGAATGTGCGGTGCCCATTTGAGAACCATAAAATCACGCGGTTCATCGGTTTTATGGTTGAACCGTCCGATCTAGTTTGATTTTAATAACTATGTTGCATAGTTTAATTTTTTTATATTTATAATACTTTCACTTTGATCATTAATTATTTTTATTTTATTTTTAATCTAAAAACTTTCAGAAGAATTATCACATGTGTACTCAACCATAATTTTATTAAATACATCATACATAATTTCAAATACAAGAAAATAACATTTAAATCTTTCATCATTTAATGACATTAAAACTTAAACATATAAAAATAATAAATACAGGGATTAAACCCTTCCATTATTAATTAAATGGCCAATATTTCCTTTAGAATCCTCGAAAAAATCAAAGACATCATAATGGGTGGTGTAATTTTCAGCATCACTCTTTGAAACAAAAGTTGTTTCTTTCTCTTTATCATCTTTCTTTAATGATGCTTGGTAAAGATCAACCAAGTGCCTTCGAGTATGACAGGTACGAGACTAATGACCAACGCGACCACAACGAAAGCATTTGTTCTTTGTTTTCTTTTCATGCCCATTATTTCTTTCTTTCTCATTCCATAAAGTTTTCTTTTATTAAAGTTTTGCCTTTTACTACTTTTGGGGTCATGGTTTGCCACATTTACTTCAGGAAGTGGGGCAGCGCTTGCAGGGCGAGCTTCATGATTTTTCATGAGCAATTCATTATTTTGCTCAGAAACAAGAAGACAAGAAATTAATTCAGAATATTTGTAAAAACCTCTTTCTCGATATTGCTGCTGCAAGAGCACATTCGAGACATGAAAGGTAGTGAAGGTCTTTTCCAGCATATCATTGTCAGTGATATTTTTCTCACATAATTTCAGTTGTGAGGTAATTCGGAACATAGCTGAATTATAATCAGTGATAGATTTAAAATCATGTATATGCAATGCGCCCACTCATAACGGGCTCGAGGAAGTATCACCATCTTTTAGTGATTATATCTATCTTGAAGGTTTTGCCACAGATCTTCAGGATCTTTTAATGTTAAATATTCATTTTTCAATCCTACATCAAGATGACGATGGAGGAAGGATCATGAATTTAGCGCGATTCTTCAAGGATGCATCATTATTAGCCTCAATGGGGTCTACAAGACTCATTGAATTAAGATGGATTTCAGCATAAAGTATCCATGATAAGAAATTATTACCGGATATGTTAAGTGGTACTAATTCTAAACGAAAAAGATTTGACATAATGAAAGTTTAGTACTTTGTGTCTTTAAAGCAAATTGGTCAAAGCTTCATACTTCAAAGTGAATTGATCAGAATTTCGTGCTGATAACTTGTTATAAAACTAAAGCTATAAAAGAGAGAACAATAGAAAAGAAAGAGAGAAAGGGGTAGAGAGAGCAAGACTTATGAAATTATAGCCCTATTTATAGATGAAGATTTATTATCCAAATAATAAATTTATTATGCAATATAGTAACTTGATAAAGAATGAATGACCATGATTCATTTGCTTACTGTGATTGGCAGCAGCCGCCCAATCATTCATATCACATTCATAACAACTTGGTTGTTTTTTCTTTTCTTTTCTATCTTGTTCGACCCCATCAACTATCTATATAATGAGAGTTTTCAAACACTATCCAAATGATATATCAACACGTTAATAATTCAATGATATGTGTTTTACGTGACTTGATCCTTTTTCGTATCTTTGACTAAACTAATCATTCAATTATATGTTTCATGCATTCCTTTTTCTTTTCTTAACTTTGAATTGCCAACTGAACTAAGCTAAAACAAAAAAAGAATCCCAATTCAAATCCTAGGAAATATGTGGTTATAATTACATATGCAATTCCAAAGAAGACCATTCCAGGACCAACATGAATAGAGCCACTTTTCCCACCCTTTTACCTAAAATGGAAGTTTGAAAATCCTTATTCCAAGCAAATCACTATAGTCCAGACTCTGAGGATTCCATTTTTGAAGAGCTGGAGTTGAATTCCATGACACACTTTAACTCTATTTAGTATGGTTGTGGTGGCAAAGTTAATGCATTGGTCGTTATCATATCTAACCTAATCCTACTCCTAAAGATTTTTCTTCCATACATGATGCTAACTCTATAAGGACAATTGTACCTTTTTTTTTTGTCCACATACATAAAGCAAGCTAAGCCATCTCTGCCTTTTATTTATTTATTTTTAATTAATTTTTTTCTAATTGGTTGTGTTGAACTAAGGATAAATAGAATTTGTTTACCTTTTTAAGGTTTTGCTAATGAATTTTCCAGAGGGCCTTTCTAATTTAGGTTAACTAGATCTAGTTCCGCGGATGCGGGGAAAATTTTTCAAAAGCAAATAATTTAAATTTAGGTTTAATTAACATGTATTTTAAGGTTCGATTTGGAAAAAAAATTATTTTTTAAGAATAGTTTATAAAAGCTGTTTTTAAAAAGATAACTTTCTAAAACTTATAAAATATACTTACGTTTCATAAAATCAAATAAAAAAAATATTTTTTAATAAATATAACAATAAGTGTTTGATAAAATGATTTTTAAAATTTTAACAATGCTAAGTAACTAATAAAAAATCAGTCATTATTAGCAAATAATTTATATTGGATGTTATATTTCTTTAGGTTTTGGATATTCTGTTTATAGGTTTCGGATGTTCTATTTCTTTTATTGATTGTTAGTTGTTTTAGGTTTCGGATGTTCTATTTATTATATTTGTAGACGTTCTATAAACAATGGTTATGGATGTTCTATTTTTTGTTGGCTGATTTATTGATTAAAAAAATATCGGTTACCTATACTTTTAAAATTTAAAAAAATCATAACAAATTAGCAAGTATAAATAATAATAATAATAATAAAGATGGGTATTTATTAATTTGATCCTTTAATTTTTATTACAATAAATACAATACTTATTAGAATATGTTGTTATATAATTCTTTCTGATGAATTATAATAATAAAATTTTAAAAAGATATATATACCATCTTTTATATGTTACCACAAAATTGGTTTAATGTGCTTATCTTGGAAACTTATAGAGAAAACTTATATATGTCATTAATTCATTCTAAAATAATTTTGGTTCCTTCTTTTATTATAAGTATAGAAAAAGATTGAAGGGTAGGAATGAATTGTGTTATGGTATAAAACCAATCCTAATAATACCTAAGCAGTCGATAGGTGAAGATTCCTAGCTAAAGGACTACATTCAAAACAAAAAAGAGCAAAAAAAGAAAAAAGGAAAAAAAAAAAGTATCAAGGATAAAAGACCCGGCCCATTAATTATCTTAGGACAAAATGTATGTTAATTTTCATCTTAAAATAGGTCAACCATAACCTATTCTTTTTTCATCTTAAAATAACATAAGCAGAGGGGAAAGGAAGGTAGCAATGGCCTCCCCCTCCAACAATTTTATTTTAATTTCTTTGTATAAGTAATAAGTTATATAAAAATTTTAGTTTAGCTTTTCTTAATAATATTGTTATAACCAATTTTCTTAATTTTTTATTTTAATCTTTCTCTAAAATTTAATTTAACTCCACCCTTGAGCATAAGTTTTTTCCCCTCAATTTTTCATATCTTAGCCGTAGGCACTCTAATTAATAACTGACAATTGTATATGTTAATCAAATAAAATTTTCATTTTAATTAACATATATGTATTTTATACCTCAATTTTCTTTATCTTACTTGCTTGAAATATATATTTTATAGGCCTAACATGTTTTCTAAATAATAGCTGACCTTGGTAGTTAATTTTAATGTATATCTAACATAATTGTAATGTTGATGTATTTATCTTTTTCGTATCATTGAATAATAGTAAAATGGATCAAACTCTTCTAAAGTTAGTTATTAATCACTTTGGAAAAAAAATAATATCCTAATCAATTTTAAATTAAGATGATAGAATACATAAATAATAAAAATTTCAAATTCAAAAATAATTAAATCATTATTTTATTATGTACTTTACAAATTCCTTTTTTTCGTATGATTTTTTTTTCTTATGAAAATAACTATATGCTAGTTTACTTACGTGGTAAACATTAATGGTGCAAAAGAATGGTGAAGCTGAAGACTTAGTACACATACATAATATTGATGAATATTGGTTTGAGCGGTTTGGTATGCAAAAAGGGAAGAATAGATGGATATATATGAAATGAAACCCTAGTTAGCTAGCAAGCATAGAATGATTGCTTTGTGCTGCATGCGCAAGAGCTTAGAAATACAACTTAGAATTAATTATAGCATACACAGATACAGTGTCGGGTACTTGAGAACACTGTAAAATTAAGAAAACAAAAGGAAAACAAATGATCACACTCACATACATATGTTGTAACATGAATACCCCACTACTACTCTCTCATAAGTCATGAGGCTGATGTAACATAATGTTTTTATTTAACAAACTCTTTACATGTATACATGAGGACATTAAAGTTATATTTTATCATTTTCCTCCCTAAACTATACTTTAGAGCTAACTAGAAGGGTAATTAAGTGTATGCGTAACGAAAAACTAATTATTTACTATTAATTGTTATCTCAGATTGAATTAATACTACAAAGCTTTGCATAGAAACGATCAATAGATTATACATTTATATATAGAGGTTTTAATAGTTTAAAGAGTTTTATTAAAAATATGAAGGGTTCATATCTGTATTATACTTTAATTTTTTTAAGAGGTAAAGAATAAAATTTATATTATAAAAAAATATTTTATATATGTATTAATTTTTTGTCTTACAAATGTATTAATTTATATTTGTATCCATTAATTTCGGTTCGATAATACATGTTAAAAAGGTGTAGTGTTCTTTTTTTTTTTTTCAAAACTCGTACGTCTTAGGTAGTTTCTCTTCTACAAATGGTAAATCAGAGGAAATAATAAAATACCATATTTCTCTTGTTAAAAAGCACCAAATAATTTGTTTATAAATGGTGATGAGAATGGTGAAGCAACCCCAGGAATTCGGTGCACGGAAAGAGTAGATTGGATTGGAGAGAGAAAATATTGGAATCTGAGTTTTCCTCCTCCGACTAAAGCCCCGTCTTTAGGATTAGGCTCGCATATAAAGTAGTCTTTGATATTCTAATTGTACAATTAATGTTGCTAAAATTAAGTTTAGTGTAACATATAGTAGTCCATACATCCCTTTCTGGCAATTATCACTACTAGGCTGGAAACTACAAAGAAGTCTATTAACACCAAACAAATCTTAAAATGTTCAAAATGTATTGTGTGATGATCACCCTTAAGTGCAAATTGACAACGTTTGCTTATTTATTATTATTATTATTATTATTTTGATTTTTCAATTTTCATGATATCTCACTATTTCCTCAAAGACTAATCCATTATTAATCTGAGCTTCATTTAAGCAAGTTTACTCCTGGCCAATAAGTTATTGTATTTATTTGTGTGCTCATACGTATCTATGTATAGAATAACTAAATTCCAAAGTGAAATTGAGATTCACCGTTTATATTGAATTAGACACTGAGATCTCAACTGCACTTTACACTCCAACCATTTTTCGTCAATATAATTGACTCAATTATATCATGTTAGAGTTGTTAGAACGATGTCATTTATATTTGGTAGTAATAAATGGATTCACAGTAAATGAATGAAAAATGGTCCGTAAATAATTACTTGAAAACAAAAAGATAATTTTAAAACTAATTTCAACATTAAAGACGATTTATAAAAAGATATATGTTACAATGAACAGGAAAAATATAAAGAAATAAAGATTCAAGTAATAAAAAGTTAAATATTTATCTTAAAAAATGCGTTATTTAATTTTTGTTTATTTTTAAAATAAATTTGTGCTTTAATTTTAATTTTATTCACACAACTTCTTCTCCATCATAAAATTATCCTTAAAAATAAATAGGGACGATGATTTTGATTTTAATTTAATAATAATTTTAATTATCAAAATTGTAATCAACTCTAATAATAATAATAAATTGGATACATAAAAATCAAACACTTATTTAATAAGATTCAAGGGAAAACTAATCATTATATTTGACAATAATATATATTTGTAAGAAATAAACTAATAAACAAAATAAAATTAATCAATTATAAGGATAGAGAGCCCTACTTAGATATGTACTGTTTCAAGGGCACAAGGATAGAGAGCCCAGTTTCTCTTATTCACCTCCCTTCTTCTCTTATTTTCTCTTACACTTTTTAGCGTGTCTACTCAATATTAAAAATAAGAATTAGAAAGAAAAAAGACAAAAAAAAAAAACCCGCAAACTATACTATACTTTTATATATATATATATATTGATCATCATACAGAACATATATATGTAGGTATATATAGAACACATACATACACCACATAATATATTATTGTCACATATATTTTCGGTCTGCCATGGAAACTAACCTCAACAACACCATTTGCACATTCACAGATATTGATATCACAAATTGGAACAACAATAATCATCCTCATCATCATCATGATTATGATGAAAACAAGAAGATAGAAACAACACAAGAAGAAGGAGAAGATCACCAAATTATTCCTAACATGTGCTGCTGGCCCAACCTCCTTCAACAACAGCAACAAATACCACCAATACCCTCAACATCTAGAACCTTCCTCAGTGATGACATACTAGTAGGGATCAACTTGCAGAAGGAAGACAAAGACGACGAAGACAAAGAAGAAGAAGAAGAGTTAGGAGCGATGAAGGAGATGATGTACAAGATCGCGGCTATGCAACCGGTGGACATCGACCCCGCGAGCGTTCGAAAGCCGAAGAGGCGAAACGTGAGGATAAGTGAGGATCCTCAGAGCGTGGCGGCGCGTCACAGAAGGGAGAGGATCAGCGAGAGGATGAGAATCCTTCAGAGGCTGGTTCCAGGTGGCACCAAGATGGACACAGCTTCCATGCTGGACGAAGCCATTCGATATGTCAAGTTCTTGAAGCGCCAAATCAGGTTCCTCCAATCAAATCATCCAAATCAACCACCACCACCACCTAATTGGCCTTTTGCACCACCGAATAATAATAATATCATGCTTCACGCTCCTTCTTCTGCTGCTGCTGCAACTTCCATGCCGCCGCCGCTTCCTCCGCCGGGGCTTCCTGGATTTGGAACCCTAAGCAGCCATGGCCATCACTGCAAGCACCTTTATTGATATAACAGGCATCACACGGTAATCATTAATTAATTAGGGTATTCATACACATGTATATGAGATTATTGGAGTGTGCATAATAATTATTAGTGTATCTTAATTAATAACTATTAGTATTTTTGGAGAAGAAATTAAAACAAATGGAAAAGAAAAACAAGGAAATTTAATTTCAAGTGTTAGTATTAATATATGAGATTAGATAGATAGATAGGTGTTTCACTGATTATTAATTTGTAGAATATAATATTGATGAATTAATTAATTAATTAATGTTTATATTTTTTATGTGTGTAACCCATCTTGATCCTCATAAATAAATAATAATAAAGAATGAAAAAGGTTTGAGAGTCCAACATTACAACCAAAATTGCAGTTAATATTTATTACTTTATAAACATATAAAAAAAATAAAAATTCTTAAAAATAAAAATATCTGAATTTGAATTCAAAGAAATATCTGAAAAATTCAAATATGAGAAGAAGGTAGGTTTGAAATGAAAAGAGAAGGAGAAATTGTTTTTTCTTTAGTGATCTGAGAAAGACCTTTTCGTGAATTAATAAGCGTCGTTTATATGTGTATGATATTCAAATATAACTGATTGTGAAGAGGAAAAAGGGTTTGTTAGGATATTGGAGAGTACAGTGTGGAGGAAACTGGAAAGGTTGGGTTGGATTAAAAAAATTATTTATGAATATAATTAAAGTATTGTATAATGAGTAATGATAGGGAGCCAACGTTAAGGAGGCCATAAGTGTAATCAGGAAAATAATGGATAGTAAAAGAGAAAAAAAAAAAAAAAAATTGACATTAGTTCTTTATGGATTCCCTAACGTTTGCTCCCAAGACTTTCTATTGTATAATATTTTTTTTTTTGTTATTTCATCAAAATTAAATCCATTAAATTATGAATTTGATTTAAATACATTGTCACCCTAAATCAATTATTTCACACATGTGTATCAAATTATATAACAGTGTTCTTCGATGAAATAACTATCTTTTATATTGACTTAAAAAAAAAAAGTGATTAATGTATTAAAATTAAACTTTTAAATTATATGAACACCATTGTAAAGTTTGATTCCAGTCCTTATGAACAGTACAAGAATATATCAACGAAATTCTCAATTTATATATTCTCTATTTCAACACTTTTTTTATATATGCAAAAAAAAATACAAAATATTATTATGTAAAATAAAATTAATTTAAAGTTTGATTTTGTGAGTGCAAAAATAAATTAAATATACCTAAAAAAATTCACTATATTCTGCACAATATTCATCCTAACCCATTTTACACATTTTAGATTAATCAGGGCGAGTTAAGTCTTAGAAAAGGAAAACGCTGTTATATTCTGTAACTGTTGCCATTTCTACTCCATTATTTTC
>JASCZI010090649.1:16129-41785 GCA_036250425.1 Stylosanthes scabra | reverse complement strand
GCTAATACATCACCAAAATCCAAGAATTCCCATCCAAGTTCTCACAATGCAAAAAAAAAAAAAAAAAAAAAATTAAACTTCTATATATGTATATTCAAAGGCTAGAAATAATCCCCATGGCAAGTTTATATATATATACACACACGCACATGCTGGATTGTTAAAATATCGATATTTACTATAGTTGTATGCGTGTGAGTGTTAGCATTACGTGTATATCATGTCGATCCTCTTGTTCTCTTGCTCTTGTGCGTGCTCCATCTTGAAATAAGTCAATGGAACCCATGAAAAATGGATGTCAATTAATTAGCAGTGCTACAAACCATGATAATTTTAGTTTTTATCAATATTTAATTAATCAGCGCATTTATACTAGTTAATGTTGAAAAACAAATTTAAATATATCAACAAAATGTATATATTCACCAGAAATAGTAAGTAATATAAATAAAAATCACTGCCCGTCTGCCCTTAATAAGTTTTTCTCTTAATTAATATTGTTGTTGCGCGATGAGCCAGGAGAAGTATAGCTCATTGTCTCGTCCTGCCTTAGATTAAATTTCATTTCTTTTGATGCGAATGAGTTATATTTCGTCGATCTTTCAAAGAATATAGGTAGAGAAGAAAAATACTTATAAAGTGTTGAGGTTTAAATGTGAGTGCATACTAAAATTAATCTCACAAAAGAAATAAAGAAGATTGAGAAATTTATAAGATGAGAGTCTCATTTAATTTATTTGATATCTTAGGATTTTGAGTTGGAAGTGGTAATTTTTTATCTTATATTTTTTCACTTGATTACTTTCGAGAATTAAGTGTTTCGCACGGTGGCCAACATGAAGGTTCTCCAATGCTTAATAAAACTTCTGTCACTAATAGGTTTAAGTTAGAATGAGAATGAGATATACCTGACTAAATTTAAGACTAACTAGCTAAGTTTATTTAAGCATATTAGATCAGTTCGTGTTGGACATCATGTGTGAGTCGAGTTATAGGCTTATAGCTGAACTAGAACGGGTTGAATTATATATACCATTAATTATAACCGAGATATATATATAATACAGGACGGATCAAATATGATTATTTACGCACATAATGTGTAAAAAATCTGTTATGTATTATGGATAATATATGTGGTGTTTGTACCAAAAGTTTTTGGAGCCCTAAAATGGCATGATATTAATAATAATCGAATTGAATAGAGTGATGAGAGTCACATGGCCTAACCATTGAAGAGACATAGACAATAGTTGGAGTTTAATCATTTACGCATTTTCAGTTCCATCATTATTAGTTATATAATAGTGATTACACAAAGTGGCCTTCACGGGCTATCGGTTGCTCTATTTCTTCCCTTCCACTTTTATTTGACTTTTCTGCAGTAACATGTATAACTTTTTCCGAATAAGTTGACTTGGACTAATAAGTGTACATTTAAATAAATGTCGAAATTCAAATTCTATTTTATGTATATATAATTTAATGATTAATGATAAATTTTTAAATAAAACTCTAATATACAACGAATTAATCAATGACTAAAAAATGTTGTAAGAAAAAAAATGTAAGATCTTTCCATTAAGACAAACTATATTTCCACTCGTTTTTTAGCAATGATTAGAAATAATAGAAAATAATTAGCAAATAATTAAGTATCTATATTATTTATCTAGTAAAATTCAGTTTAATAATTAAGAAAACCCGTATATTTAGTGCAATATATGTCAACTTTTTGGTGTGGTAAAATAAGGACAAATAGATAAAAATACACATAAAAAATTTTATAGTAAAAAAATTATATACAAAAGATTCAAAATGATAAAAATATACATTAATAATAATTAATAATTGATAAAAATGACATAATGTGTATATTTTTATCCATGTTACCATGTATTGTTAATTAGCACGGCAAGAATACATATACAATATGTTATTTTTGTTCATAATTAATTATTTTTAAAATATATATTTATCATTTTGATTTTTTTTTAATGTATTTTTGCCTATTTACTGGATAAAATAACAATAAAATAAAGAAATAGTCGTCTAATGATGATTGATGTCCATCTCTAGAGTATATATCTCTCTAGGCTCTAGCTATGTCGGATCCATAATCAATGTCTCAACCGTGGCTGAGCAAGAAATCAATGGCCTTTGGAAATTGCTATGTACTTTGTGACATAGTTAGTGTAAAGTTATTATAATTCGTTCTTGTGCCAGGTGGTTACGTTGAAGACAGTTAGACAGGGTTTTCGCATTTGACTCAAATAAATGCTCTTTTCTCTCATTTAAAAAAAAAAAAAAAATCATGGAAGACCAAAAATAACTTACTGAAAAGACAAAAGCACCACATAATTGAATCTGACTCCTCCCCAGCTATAGAGACGCTGAAGAAACAACGTAACAAAGCGGATCATCCTAATCCTCTCATCAGGAGCATTGTTATGTTGACAAAGAGGAGATGGAAAGTTCTTTTTTCGCATACTTGTAGGGAGGGAAATAGAGCTGCACATTGGCTATCTAAGGCTGGTCTTAGGAATGGTCTAGGATTTCATTTTGTTGATCATCCTCCTGGAGAGTTGACAGGAATTCTTTCTGGTGACTGTAGAGGAGTTTGTCTCCCCCGTAGTATTGTCCTGTAATTTTTTGTCTTTCTTTGGGCCTTTAGTGCTCTGTTGATTTACCAAAAAGAAAAAAAAAAAAGAAAAAGAAAAGACAAAAGCACCAAAGTACAGAGAGTTTATAAGTTGGTGGATTATAGGCTTTTTTTATATCAATAGGAAAATGATGATACATAATGTGAATGGATATTGAAGTTTGAAAATAGCAAAGAAAAGTGAAAAATTTAGAATATGAGAAATCGATTATCTTAGTACTTTAAAGTTTTGAGTTAGATGTTGTTAAGTATTTATTTCACTTCATCCATACTATATTATAAAAAGTATTTCTCAATAAAAGTAAAGATTGTTCTTTTCATAATAGGAAAAAAAAATCATATATAATACATTCTCCAAAAAAATATTTCTTACGTATTATTGAGTGCCTCTTTCGAAGGTTTGACGTGATCATATTTTCTTCTACATACATGTCCCTAAGGTTTGAACTTGAAACTAAACACTTATAGAATCTAAGCCACTTATTATTTATGTATGGAACTAATCACTTAAGCAATTTAAATCACCACTTATACTAGAAATGTGGTTCGGTGGCTGTTCTTATTCTTCCGCAGTTCTGCCTACTTCACTCTTTTGACAAATAAATAAATAAATAATGAATTAAGAATTTTTTTTTGTTTTGGGTCTGGAATAGGAAAATTTCTCTTATGTCATTAAATAGATTTATTGTCCAAAGTCCAAAATATTCCAAAGACCATTTTCTTTTTGGTTTTCAGACCATTTTTTTTTATTTATTAGGACCATATATTGCACAGTCCTACACTCTTACTCTCATTAGTTCGGGCTAAGATATACCAAGAAATTTGTTAAAGCCCAGCTCATTCGTATCAATTATCAATTAGTCAATTAAAAGTGAAAGAGTAAACATCCAATTCGGCCCCTGATTATTTTTAATTTGGACAAACCCATCCTTAATTATTCGAAAATCACAATCCGGCCCTCAACTATTTAAAAAATAGGACAAATAGGCCCTTAAAACCGGTTTATGAAGTTAGGA
Source organism: Stylosanthes scabra (assembly GCA_036250425.1). Classification (NCBI taxonomy): domain Eukaryota; kingdom Viridiplantae; phylum Streptophyta; class Magnoliopsida; order Fabales; family Fabaceae; genus Stylosanthes; species Stylosanthes scabra. The sequence goes on along the minus strand of JASCZI010090649.1, from coordinate 38,107 downwards.
TTTAGAGTTGATAAACCGATTTTAAAGGCCTATTTGTCCTATTTTTTAAATAATTGAGGATCGAATTGTGATTTTCGTATCATTAGAGGTAGGCTTGTCCAAATTAAAAATGGTGAGGGGCCGAATTGAGTATTCACTCACAATGAAATAATGGTAGCTGAGGGCATAGCCCAGTGGTGAGGTGATCTCCCACACGTGCTGCATACAAAAGAGGGCAAGGGTTCGATCCTTGCCATTGCCATGAGCTGAATGGAAAAGATAAAATAAGGGTGTGTGAGTATGTGGGTTGACATAGCCAACTATTGCCAAAAAAAAAAAAAAGTGAAATAGTGGGTTTTACTCCCTAAGAAGTGAAATAGTGGGTTTTACCCCCTAAGAAGCTACGAAGCATAGACACTTTCGAATACGACACATGTTTGACACTCCAAAATATTATTACGTGTCCGCATATCTAATTTTATTCTTCACTTATATACTTAAAGAATAATGTTATGAAACCAACGTTAGGGGGCCAATAGGGAGTCAATGAATATAATTAGGGAAATAGTGGGTTGTAAAACACGAAAAAAAAAATGATATTGGTTTCCTATTGTCTTCCTAATATTGGCTACCAAAACTTTCTCTTACTTAAAATGAGTTTAAAAATAATATATATTAATTAATATAGTAATATTTCTTAAAACTAAAATACTTTATCTAATTAAAAAATATATTAAACATATTAATTTAAATTTTAATATAAATAATCAGAATTAGCGTATCGGCATGTTCCGTGTCCGCATCCGCGTTCGTCTGGACGCATCATAGGATAGAACATAGAAGTCAATAATATTTGAAAAAAAAATAATAAAATAAGAGAAGAGAAGACAATAATCTCATCATATTTATTTATTTATTTATTTATACTATATAAAATAATATATATATATATATATATTAATTAGTCAATTAAATTTAATCAAGTTATTTATTTTATATCAAATAGAAAATTATTTTGATGTCAAATAAAATTTATTTTGATATTATTTTTTGTGTTATTTGATACTAAAATAATATTTTATTTAGAAAAAAATAAATAAACAATTTGATTGAACTTGAGTAATCAAAATATATGTTTATGGTATATTAAAAATTGATACCAAGTAGTTATAGAATAAGTTTATACCATATTGCTTTTTTCAATGTTGCCATAACAACAAAACTTAGATCCTCATAATCAATTAAATTTAAGAGTTTAATTTTAGAATAATACTAAGTAACTAATAACAATATGAGAAAATCTTAGAAGCCAACGTTAGGAGTCTATACGAAGCCAATATTAATTTTCATTATTTTCTCTTTCCTCTTTTACCATCAATTATTTTCCAAAGAGTAATGCTAGGAAGCCAACGTTAGCGAGCCCATAAGTGTAATTAGGGAAATAATGGGTGGTAAAAGAGGAAAGAGAAAAGAAGGAAAATTAATATTCGCTCCCTATGGGCTCCCTAACGTTGGCTCACAAGACTTTCTCTTTCCCAAATTACACTCATGGGCTCCCTATGAGTTCCCTAAAGTTGGCTCCCTAGCATTACTCTAAAAATTTAGTTAGTCAATAATTTATATTGGATGTTCTATTTCTTTAAATTCTGTTTATAAAAAATACAAAGTTGGTTGATTATTGATTATTTTAAGTTTCGGATGTTCTATTTCTTTTGTGGTGGACGTTCCATAAACAATAATTGTGAATATTCTATTTTTTGTTGGTTGATTTATTGATTAAAAAAAATTGGCTACTTATACTTTTCCTTAATTTTAATGCACTGTAAAGAATTTTATACAGTCATCCAATTAGATTCATGCATTTATATGACTTTAGAAGTAATGTGTTTAAAAATTAATTACTTTTGATAATGTAGTAACACTTGATTAGATGTACGTGTAAAACTCATTTACATTGACAGTGTATGAAAATTAAATTCTAAATTTAATACATATCAAATTATCAATGTTTAATTAAAATAAAAAAAATGAGAGTTAAACATAATTAATATTTACCTTAAATCTGTGATAATAACAATTTTTAGTTACAAAAATTCATAAAATATATTATTTGGCGTACTTAAACATTTTTAATAACATTCTTATAACTATTATTTAATCTCGTAATCTTTCAAACGAATTGGCTAATATATCTCCAAGCACGTTTAGCTTTGGCACAACAATATCTAATTTTTTTTTATAATTACAACAATATTTACTTAGTAGGTATGTACACAAATATATCATAATCAATAAAATTTATTTATAATTTTCATTCTCAATTATTATTATTATTAAGTTCGTGTGATTAATTTTTGAAAACATTCACACTAGCAAACGAAGATAAACCTATTTCTAAAATTAATTACGTTGGATCATTAAGCAGGTGAATTAACCACTAAATAATTAATCCAAGGTGGTTTAATATAGCTTCCTAATAAAAATCACATGTCCAAATCAATAGAAAATATATTAACTAATATTTTAGTCTAGTTAATTAATATTTACATAATTTTATCTTACTCGTTTATATAAAGAGATATTGTCAAGTATTTTTTTTCATAATAATTCTGAATAAACAAGTGATTTAATTGAGCAGCTAAGTCCAACCAAACATTTTAATTTCAGGCTCTCTCTTACACTTTGTTTCATCACGCTTTTTGCACCAGTAACTTTCTTCTTTTTCGTTTTCTTCTTCTTCATCTTCATGTCACTCTGTTACCAGCACCCATTCTTCTTTATCTTGCCACTCTCTCATCAGCCCCCACTCTTTGTTTTTTGTCTTTGTCATAATGTCATCATCACCAACTTCTTATTCATCCTTTTTTTAAAGAGAAGTTTGTGTTTCATTTAGAATAAGAAGAATGATGATGTTTCATTTAGCTTTCATATTCGGATTGAATTTATCAATGTATTTTGATTAGGTTTTTCAATTTTTATGCGATGTTAACGTTTTTGTTGATAAAATATATTTTGGTTTCAATTTAGTAATGTATTTCGATTTGTTTTTTTAATCATGTGATGTTAATGTTTGTACTAATTAAATATATTTCGATTCATTTTGTTATTATATTCTGGTTCAATTTATCAATATATTTCAATTTGATTTTTCAATTTTCATGTGTATGTATTAGAGTTGTTTCAATTCATGGATCTTGTTGATCAAAGCTCATTCAATTCATAGTCTTGTTGATTAAAACCTTTTCAATCACTTGAAGAAGTTGAAAGACTAAAATCTAACACAAAAAGTAAGCTAAATTGAATTGAAATAAACACAAATAGCTCTCAAGTCCTAATAACCAAAACAAAACTAAATCAGAGTGAAAAACAGTAAAGGAAGGGTAAGAATCTAACAAAAAAAAATAAGCTAAATTAAACCAAAATAAACACAAATAGGTCTCCAGTTCTAAAATAATAGGAAAATAACTTACTCAAAATGAAAAACAATAAAGGAATGACAAAATCTAACACAAAAAATAAGTTAAATTGAACCGAAATAAACACAAATAAGTCTCCAATTCTGATAACCAAAACAAAATCGAATCAGAGTGAAAAATTAAAAAAAAAAAAGAAGAACAAAATCTAACACAAAAAGTAAACTAAATTGAATCGAAATAAACACAAAAGATCTACAGTTCTAATAATCAAAAGAAAACTGAATTAAAGTAAACAACAACAAAGAAAAGAAAGAACAAAATCTAACGCAAAAAGTAAGCTAAATTGAACCAAAATAAATACAAATAGCTCTCCAATTCTAATAAACAAAACAAAACTTATTCAAAATGAAAAACAACAAAGAAATAACAAAATCTAACATAAATAATATGTTAAATTGAACCGAAATAAACGCAAATAGTAATAGCAGTAATAGAAGAAGAAAACAACGATGATGATAGAGGAAGACGATAAATAAGAAGAAAAAGGCATTTGTGAGGGAAGAAGAAGAAGACAACCACGACGGAGAAGGAAGAAGAAGATGACGACAACGATGAAGAGGGAGGAGGAAGACGAAGAAGGCGACCACGGTGTTGGGTTTGGTTGAAAATAGTGTTTATAGGAAGTCGCACATTGCTTGTTGTAAGAAGTGTGGGTGGGCCTTTACGTTATAAATAGGGGGCTTAAGTTGAGTGTTTTAGGTGTACCAAGTTAATACACATTGTATGACTTTTAAATTCCTTCTTCTACTTTAGAGTTTTCTCTTGTAAGTGTGTAGAGGGTGTAGTCATTGAGAGTGTGTGAGAGTGCTTGGTGCCGGAGTAGAAAATATTGTGGTATATGGTGTAATCCTTTTTCTATAATATTTTCTTGGTTGTCGTTTGGCAACGGCCGTGGTTTTTTCCCTGTTTTTGGGTTTCCACGTTAATCCTCTTGTGTTATGATTGTGTTATTATTCTTTCATACTTCTCTATTTTTAATTCTCCATGGGGACATGGTCGTGATGCCCAACAAGTGGTATCAGAGCTATGGTTCAGTGGATGTAAATTCATAGTATGCTCTGTGATTGCAGTTTTGTATGATCTTCCACATCAGAAAATAATTATCCTGTAGTGTTAGAGAATTGTTCATTCGTGATAGCTTGGTTATTGCTCTGTTGCTGCAATGGTACATTTTTCAAGCGCCATGAAGTTTAATATAGAGAAATTTTATGGAAGGATGTTTTTGGGCTTGTGGCAAGTTCAAGTCAAGGATATATTGATACAATCGGGGTTACACAAGATGCAGAAAGTCTGGGCATACAATGAGATATTGTCCAGGTGGAGCAAGTTCGGCAAAACGCTCCGAGTCAGCGCCTCTCTGATTGAGAGATATGAAGATATCCTCTAAAATGTTGAGAGATGTATCATTTTGGTAGATTCACACTGCCATGGAAGAGGATGAGCTATTAGCGGGTCCACAATTACACATGGGCATTAGTTGCGGTTGATGCAAGTTGTGTGGTGGAGGAGTTATGTCGATGGCTGAGTTACTTCCAAGGAAAGTCAACATAGAAGCAACACTATAAAGTCTCAGCAAGGTTTGTCCGACATATGCTGATGAAATTCTTAGAATTGGCTAATTCTAAGTGGATGCACTTTTTATAGTGGAGCGTGATAGCTATATAACTATGATTGGTCTAAGTGGATGCACTTTTTATGGTGGAGCGTGATAGCTATATAACTATGATTGTCTGGTATTGACAATGTCATTATTTTCAATCAAGGTGGAGATCGTTGGGTTTAGTTGAAAATAGTGTTTATAGGAAGTCGCACATTGCTTGTTGTAAGAAGTGTGGGTGAGCCTTTATGTTATAAATAGGGGCTTAAGTTGAGTGTTTTAGGTGTACCAAGTTAATACACATTGTATGACTTTTAAATTCCTTTTTCTACTTTAGAATTTTCTCTTGTAAAAGTGTAGATAGTGTAGTCATTGAGAGTGTGTGAGAGTGCTTGGTACCGGAGTAGAAAATATTGTGGTGTATGGTGTAATCATTTTTCTATAATATTTTCTTGGTTCTCGTTTGGCAACGGCCGTGGTTTTTTCCCTGTTTTTGGGTTTCCATATTAATTCTCTTGTGTTGTGATTGTGTTATTATTATTTCATACTTCTCTATTTTTAATTCTCCACGGGGGGCGTTGTTGCGATGCCCAACACCATCGAAGAGGAGGAAGAAAACAATGACAACATTGGAAGAGGAGGGAGAGGAAGAAGAAGACGGCGTTGGTATGGTAGTTGAAAGAGTGCGTGTATACTTTTTTGTAAAAGTGAATTAAAAATATTTGGTTGAATTTGGTTTGTAAAATCACTTGTGTAAATAACATTATCTTTTTTTATCCTAAAATGTTTTTTCAATGTTTTTTTTTTTTAAGTTTCATCACTTAAAGAATAATGTTTAGTGAGAAATTACATTTTATATATGAAAAGTTTAAGGTTCGGCAATTTTAGCCTGCACAAATATTTTATTTATGTATTTAGATTTTTTTAACACCAACTAATAAAAATATAAATTAAGTATTTGAAAAAAAAAGTATGCTGGTCACACCACTCTTATAACATCCTTTAAGAACAAAATGGAGATAATCTTCGAGTACACTTATCATGAAACAATTATTGAAACTTTTTTATCTCTCATTATCTTTCTTCAATAAGACTTATGCACATCCTCAATGATCTCCCAAATAATTCACAATTTCACATATATATTTTCCTCAGTGGAGGCCATAAATAATTTGCACAATAATCCTCTTATCCACCTTTTTCATGCACTAACAAGTAGGGCACACGACATAAACATGCAATTGTACCCGCCCTAACATATCCCTAATTACTTATAATAATATATAGATATAGTCATATAGATATATATAGATTTCATGCACACAGCAGCTATAACTAATATCAAATTTATTAGGATTATGGGATGAATCTAAGTCAGTTCTAAAACTGTAAAGATTATTAATAGATTTAATTTTGATGTACTATTGATATAAAATAATCGGTAATGCTAAATGTATTACTATATATTTTTATATATTTTATTTATAACACAGAAAATATAAATATTTGCATAGAAAAATTCATAAAAACACATAAATACAATATACGATAGCACATAAATAATTACGTATAAGACAGAAATAATGTACCTCAACGTAGAAATCAAAATAAAAGAAAAAGACAATGAATATATCGAGGTATATTAATTCTAAAATAATTTTACACGTGTATTCATTTATGTAGAAAAACTTTACTATTTTAGTTTTTATTTTCATTTATAAATTGTTATATATTAAATTAAATGCTTAATATTTCGTGTTATAAATACATAATTACGGATATTATTTATATAAAATTATAGATATTAAGTTTAATATGGTAAATTTGAACTGGGTTATCTATTATTATATAATATCACATTAGTAAAAGTAACTGCTAATAATCGAGGAAGAGAACTAATGTAATGGAATGACTATATAAAATAATATTAATATTAAAACTAAACTCTTAATATGGTTTAGGCCAAAACACAGAAATAAAAACATAAACAAATTAAAACACAAAATAGTATATACATTATTATTACAAAATGATCAAGACATATAACAGAAAAATTAAGATTGACAAGATAGAGAATCCATGGTTTGGTTTGGATATTTCAAAGTAGAAAAGCATGCATATATGATAATAATGGATGTAACATATATATACTGTACTACCATTCAAGGTTATCAATAATGGCCATAGCCACATCACATATATGCTTCAAACCTTCTTCTCTGCGAGCAAGATCAGGAGGATAAACCAAAGAAGGGTAGCGTTTGAAAGCGTTGTGACATGCATTTGGATAATCTTTTGCAGCAGTGATGTGCATGTAAGCATAGTCATAGTTCTCATCAGCAAGTTCCTGAACAGAATCTTGAAGTGCATCACCAGCATAAGAGTATTTATCTGCACATTCTTTGAGGACCATTTTCAAGGTTGTGCTGTTGGTTTTTGGACTAAGAAGCTTAGAGGACAAGTAGGAAGAAGTTGAGGTTGCATTGGTCATTGCAATCCCAACCATGATCACTGCTAAGCCCTTTGAATCTGCGGTTGGACTACTAGGATCAGATTTTAGGGAAGAGAAGCATAGGTTGTAGTACTTTGTGTTCTTGCAAGTTCTCTTTATCAGAGTTGTATCTCCTTTCACCAAGTTATTATTATGTGCTAGAAAAAAGAGAAACAGCAAGAGGATCTTAGAAGCCATTTTTGGGTGTTGGAAATTTGACCCTGCTAGCTAGCTAGCTAGCTAGTTGGTTTCTTCTTGATGAGAGGTTTTCTTTTGAGCTGGGTGATGAAGGAAATGATCAAAAGAAAGGAGAGAGTTAAAAAGTATATATTGGGAAGTATTATTACCCACTAAAAGTTAGAAATTCTTGTAGACGCCTAACATATGATAAGTCTAAAAATATGGGCGTAAAATATAGTATAACATGTGTAATATTTAAAAATTATGTGGATAAAATATAGTAAATATGAGTGCAAAATGTAATAAATGTAGGTGTAAATAACGTAATTTATGAGTGTAAAATACTTGCTGCTTAAGTGCGTTGCCAAAAGTAATAGAAGCTATTGCACAACTCATATTGGAAAGTAGAGGCTATAAATGCCAAGAACCAGAGTTACATGGTTCCTTTTTCTTCTGTTGATCTTATTTAGGTATGCCTTGTCTTTATTATTGGGGCCAAGGGACAACTGCATATATTACATGTGTAAGATCAAGAGTGTCATGTGACTGAAGAATCTATTCTTATATAGCTGAGGCAATGATTTACATTGAGGGTAGCCTTAAATGTCAAAATAAGTTGTTTTTTTCTTCTTGTAATTAAGTGCTCTGTGAGTGATTCTGGGCTTTATTTGGAATGTAGCGAGCTGCTACTCATAAGGGCTTTGTTGTTTGATAGCATCAAAACATTTTTAGTCACGGGTCAAGAATCTTAAGACTCTCAATCCTCATACCCTATTAACCTCTAAAGTTAACTGCTACCAATGGAAAAAGGCCAGATCATCTGGATTTATATATGTTATTCTAGTAATTTCAATACATTGAGTGAGTTAAATAACTCAACATAGAAAATTGATTATGAAATCATTTACCATATTTTTTATCCGTTGAAGAACTGATTTATTCTGTATTTTGCTGTTTAGTGTCGAGATTTTAAATTGCAGTTACAATATGCAGATGAAAAACAGTTAAACTAGAACAACATGCAAAGATACTCCAATACTTAAGTTAGTGTTCTGGACAAATCCTAAGCCTAGAATCTTGGCGATCCAATACCTCTGAGGTCCAAATACTTATTCAGCATTTCACTTTGGATCTAAAATAGACCTAAGCTCAACATGAGGCAAAAGTTAAACCCTAATCAATGTTGCAACCTAAAGGTCCAAACACATTAGATTCCCCTCGTTAAGGCTCCTTAGAAGCCTAAAATCCAAAGGGAAGTTATGTAATTTTGCCATTAATGAATAAATGATAACTCATTAATATCAATGACACATTAATGACAATAAATCTTAATGCCAATGATACAAAGCCACACTATAAAAAGGAAATGTCATCCAAGGGTAAGTTAAGTTTATTTTCTCACTCCATAACCTCTAATACTCCTGACATTGAGCGTCGCAGTATCCTTTCAAGTGTCATCCCGATAACTCATTAGTTCAGACCCCAGGTACATCCGGATAGTTAGAGTCTTAGAGAGCGTCTCTAGTGTGCTTAATGTAAAGTCACTTGTTCCGTATATTAACTTAGGGATCTCTTGTTGGGTTTTCACCATCCTTGAGCCAAGCCGTTTAGTCGTTACCGAGCTAAGTCATTAGAGATACCGAAGGGTCAGAAATTTTGAAGATAGAGACTAAAATTGTAATTCCAGTCCCTAACTACACTACCAAACATAATCCTGAGTCTCAATCTTCCGGTCTTTATCCCAATCCCCTCTACCAAACACTATCTAAGAGTTCCATTGCAACACGTTGAGTCTTGATGTGAACACACACAAAAATGAAGTATATATATATTCAATTTGTATAATAAAACACACAACGCTACATGAGCATCTTATTCTGTTCTATACAAACACATGGGGTTTGGAATATGAAATTTAAAGGAAGAAATATCCTATAAAAGTATGCACAACAATGATTGATCGCAGCAACATGTAGCTCACATAGATTCTTGCTTTTCACACCACACCAAAAGTATTATTAATATAAAGAAATTTTATGCAGGCATGCGGATTATACAACGGAGGCTCTCTCCCGTAAGCATGTATTCAAAGGCCTTGTTGATTTCTGAGAATGGCACTTCATGTGTGATAAACTTCTCCAGTTCAAGTTCCTGTCCACATTTTAATCAGAAAATGTATAGGAACAAACTCCATACATCAGAAATTAATACAGTGATGGATGCGAAATTTAAAACATTATATAGATTAATTATGAAATTAATAACTAACCTTGTTCATGTACATTTCCACCACTGATGGGAGATCAGAACGTGGCTTATAGTTACCAAAGAAAGTACCCTTTAGAGTCTTCTCATTCAAGAGATTGATTGGATGTGTTTTGAAAGCATCATCTTTGTTTGGCACACCAACAAGCACAGCAACACCCCATCCCTGCAAAATTTTCATACAGCCAAGTTTAAAAAAGTCACAACTGGAAGAAGGTCCTCCTAAGTAGAATGATAAATGAATGGATTGAGGAGGTTTACATCGTGGACGCATTCGAATGCGGAGATCATAGCACCGAGACTTCCAGTACACTCAACACTCCGGTCCACACCACCGTTAGTCAATTCAGCGATCACCTGAATTATTCAAAGGGTTCAATTAAGTACATGTGTAAGAGCAATGTGCAATTCCAAGACATGTTAGTTTATATGTAATGTTAGGTCACAAACCTCTTGAACAGGCTTGTCATAATCTTTTGGATTCACAAACTCAGTAACTCCGAACTTCTTAGCTGTGCAGAGGAATAAACACAATCAGTGCGGACTTGATCACAATATCATGATCATCAATGGCAGGATAATTAGGGGTCCTTTATTTTAATATATAAACATATTATTGACTCATTTAGAATATAGAATTTGTAACTGCTGCTCTCACCTTCGGTAAATCTCTTGGAATTCAAGTCAACCCCAATGATCCTGGATGCACCGGCTAGTCTTGCACCCTCGGCCGCCTGCAACGAATTTAAAAGAAAAATTACAGTTCTACCACCTGTCATTGCAATAACAGATTGACCAAACGAAATCTCCTCTTCAATTTATAAATTGAGACAACTTACAGCTAGCCCCACAGCTCCCAATCCAAATATAGCCACCGATGAACCTTTGGTTGGTTTTGCAACATTCAATGTTGCACCAAGACCTTCAAATATCAAAATTCAAAAGTTCAAAACCATTCACATTGTCAATTCAGAGAGAAGCTTTTTCAATTGATTTGAAGAGAAGAACTCAGAGAGAATTTGTAACCTGTTGAGATTCCACAACTGAGGACACAAACTTTTTCAAGTGGTGCAGCAGGGTTAATCTTGGCAACCTGGCCAACATGAACAACAGTGTATTCACTGAATGTGGAGGTTCCAACAAAATGGTAAATTGGTTTTCCCTTGATTGAGAATCTTGATTTGCCATCGCCAATCATCACTCCGCGGTCAGTGTTGATCCTTAAGAGATCACACATGTTACTTTCCTCTGATTTGCAGTGCTGACACTCCTTGCACTCCCCTGTGAACACCGGAAGAACATGATCGCCGGGCTTGAGATCGGTCACGCCCTCACCAACACTCTCAACAATGCTGAGAGCAAATAAAAAGTTTAAAAGACAATGACTCAGTATGTTACATATAAAATCAATCAAATGCTTCTATCAAACAGTACGCTTTTGGCAGAAACGATTCATAACAGAAGAGAAAGAATAAGAAACAAGTTACTAATCATTCAAATGGAAAAACATACCCGCCGGCTTCATGGCCAAGAATACGAGGAAACACGGGTGTCTGTCCCTGAAAAAGTTTCAATTTGACATTGTCATCATATGTTGTGTTAAATTATAGTAACATTTGATTATATAGAAACATTGACTATACCTTAGCTTCCCAGAAGTAGACATCAGTGTGGCAGAGTGAGGTGAACAATATCTTGATGCGGACCTCATTTGCCTGCGGTGGAGCTACCTCCACTTCCTCTATCACCAGTGGCTTTCCAGCTTCCCAAGCCACAGCAGCTACAATGTACAGAACATTAAGTCAACCAATCAATGAAAAATACTGCAGCTAAAAGGGTAATAAAGTAAAAACAATTAAAACATGAGGTTCTATCCATGTTTACCTTTGCAGCGTATGATCTTTCTAGCAGTGTTGGACACCATTTTCTTTGCTTTAGTACTATAGCCTTAAATCTTGATTGACTTTTGTTCTTGAATAATGATCACTCAAATTACAAACACAAAAGAACTTTTCTTTTTTAACTGTGCAGATATGGGGTTGGCTCTGACCTGATATATATAGTGCAAAGTGCACCAAGAGAAGAAGCATCACCATCTCCAAAACCATGGAATTCGCTGGTTTTTGGTACCTTTAACTAGCAAATTTTACAACTAGAGGCGCCTTTGGACTTTCCTATTCCTAGGGACTGGTTTCTGGTGTTTGTGACATTTTATCAAACATATAATAGACCAAATTGCAATTACCATACAAATATCAAGTTTCATTCCATAGGCTAACAACGGAATCAGAATCAATCAACCAATTGCCATCTTCATATGGTTGTAAGTTGTAATTCTTAATGTCACATAGTCTATTACTTTAAGATAAATAATGTGGTTGACCTTGAATAAAGTGAAAGACAGCTAACTGTAACTGAATTTTAAATTGTGGTAGGCAGGAAGCAGATACAAGTAAGGGTTTTCATTGGAAGTTTTAAGGAATTAAAACTAGGAATTTTGTTATTCGAAAAAGGAAAAGTATAAATAACCAGTATTTTTTTAACTAACAAATCAACCAACAAAAAATAGAACATACGTAACCATTGTTTATATAACGTTCACAATAAAAGAAATAGCACATCTAAAACCTAAAGTAATCAACAATCAACAAAAAAAATGAAACATCCAAAACCTATAAACATAACATCCAAAACCTAAAAAATAGAACATCCAATATATTATATTGACTGATATTTGGTTATTTTTTGTTGGTTACCTAGCATCGTTGTTCAAAAAATAGAATAATGTTGCGGAACTAACATTAATGAATCATTAAAGAGCCAATAAATTCAATTAGAAAGATGATGAGTTGAAAAAAGGAAAAGAAAAAAAAAAAATTTTAACTATTATGAACTAGCAACATTGTAGGCTTGATAGACTTTAAAATAGACTCCAAATAATTTGAATGACAAAATAACCATAAAAAATGCCTCATTCCACAAAATGAACCAAACGTTCAATCATCAATGAGGGGTTCATTTATAATTTGTAAAATTACTAATATAACCCTCCATATCATCTTAGCAAAAGGATCAATTATCAAAAGTCAAAACCCTCGACCCTAAGCCCTAATTTTTTTTTTTTGGTTGCCAAAAAGTCATTGATTATCAAATTACATCGGAACGCAAATCTACGGCAAATGCTACAATCAATGAACAGTGCAAAAACCTACACTCTAATTTATTATTGAATACATAGATAACAACTACAACAAAATTTGAGGTTAACTCAAAAATTTACAACGGCCTTAATAATAAGGTATCTCTTTGATATCATAAATTACAATGAGTGTTTCTGTAGTACTGGGTGTTACTAAAGGAAATGGCTTGCCATCAAAAGTTGTGGCCTTTCTTTCTCTTCTTCAATAACCCTTGTGGCGTCTTCTCTAATATCTTGAATCTTTTTGTCCCAGATACCATCTACAAGCTTCCAAGTTTCGTCGCTAACAATTTGTGTCTACAGGGAGAAAGAAGAAACAGGTCAGTGTTGGATGACAAGTTAATGCAGCCTTGAAATCACGGATTCGAAATATACCTCTGTCGGGCGAGGAGCTCCAAAGGTCGCAAATCCAGCATTGCCCGGTGCAAATGTAACTCTTCCCGGAAGGCTGATCCCATGGATTCCCCATCGTCCAGCATAAATCAGTGCTCCATATTCATCAACTGGACTCACCGGAGGCTAAATAATATCCGGCGGAAAAAAAAATGGTTAATATTCAAGATTACCATTTATTAAAGCAAGAATAATAATTTTAAATTAAAAACAAAAAAGTTGATGCACTGTCAGTGAAAACTACTTTTAACTTTGCTTGTTGGATATCAAATATCACATGAAAGCATGAGCATCAAACAAGATTTATGAATTGTAATAACAAAAAAAGTAATACAACATGTTCTGTTTTAATTTAGGATTTCACCTGAGCTAGACGTGGAGCACTCTTGTAAATGTTCCATATCTCCTCAGCTTTGATTTGCCCCTTTTCAAGCAAAATATCTGCAAAGCAAAGTAAGCGTGTAACAACGCCAGCCATGTCTGTGAAATTTATAATAATAGTTGAATTGAATTATTCTACAAAAGAGCCTATTTCTGAAAACAGCTCTTAACTATCATGTTCTTGAATAATTTCCAGCAGAAAGTGTTTATTTGTTAACATGCGAGGACCGAACCTGTGATTGTCTCAACTGCTTCCTGGTATTCTCTGAGCACAGATGAACACTTTTCTGTAGCATAACGCATGTACTCATCGCGGAGCACTTCAAGCTTCATTGCAAGCTGTACCAAACTTTAACATAAGTTGCAACACAACTATACTCAACATTTTTGTCTTGGGAAAGAAGGCATATTCAAAAAGAGATTTGGATCCCACAAACATACATTAGGCACCAGATCACTTTGATTTTTGAAGTATGCTTTTCCGAATGCAGTCATTCCTGTCTGTAGAATTAAAAACTCAGCACGCCTTGAAGCTTCTAATGTTGCCTTTGCAGAGATCCAACATAAGTTGTCAATTCCAAACATCTCCTCCTCAATTACTCTCGCTAAAAAAATGTGAAATAACAAATAGCTTAATACCCAAATTTTCCAATCCTTGCCAATCATCTTCGTGGTTAGTTACAAAAAATTTATGCATGCTTCTGTTTAGGGAGCAAAAGGTCAATCAAGTGAATCAAAACTCAAAAGGATCTAGAAACTATTGTACCTATCAAGAAGAATCTGAACATGGAATGCTTAAAAGAATAATAAATATATCATGAGTTGATGACAAATGCAAAAGTCAAATTAGACTTCAAATACAGATTTTCAAGTAACATTAAACTCCAACAACTTACGAGCACAGGCACGGATAATAGAGTTTACATAATCTGACTTCCTCGCAAAAACCTGGCCAGAAATCTCAGCATAACTCATATTTGGCTGGCTCTTGATTGAGTTTATATTAGTCTGCAAACAATTAGCACATTACAAGCAGTGTGTCACCAATGAAAAACCAGGTTTCCACACACAATGGATGAACATGCTAAACAGTTTCAGAAAGGTCAGTTACCTCAACAAAAGGTCGGTGTGGTTCAGGATAATAACATGCAAGAACAGCAACAGCCGCTTCTCTGTATGCCAATCTAAGCTTCAATTCTTCAGGTATTTCAGCGCTATCCTCTTGGCCGGTTTCAAAAGTTCCTTTTTGCTTCAAATTCACAAGATCCACAATAAGATATGATGCAGAAGTAGAACACATTAAACACATCAGAAGAAAAAAATATAATTGCCCCGCCAAAATGACACAGAGAAACCACCAACCCTCTTTAATGCCTCAAGCAGCTCATCTCGCCCAATGTAATCCAAATCCTTCCTGGCTGTCAAAATTCCAGCTTCATTCCTGTCATTTGATTCATGACATATTAGCTTGTATTCTAATGCCAGAATGCTGCAGCAATGACAGTGAATGGTTATTTACAGTATATTTTGTAGCTCTGCTCCAGTAAAATCTTCTGTAAGCTCTGCAATTTCCCTAAGAAGAGTCTCCTTTTCCTCCTCTGAGCGAAAGAATTTATTCCTAGCATGCACCTAGTTGACACATGGGGAAAAAAAAATGGATAAAGACAATGAAATACTTCAGGAAGCAAGGTTGAATAAGTATAACTTGTGGGAGGAGTAAACCACCTTCAAAATGGCAAATCTTCCATCCTTTGATGGCAAACCAACTCGAATGATCTTGTCAAAACGACCCTTCCTCAATAAAGCGGGATCAAGAATGTCTAATCTATTTGTGGCACCTATCACAAGCACCTGAAATTTAAGTTTAGTATATCAAATAACGTCATTATAATCCTGGATGACAATTAAAAGCATACCTGTGCTGTAGAAACTTTGAATCCATCCAACTCAGTAAGTATCTGAAGTAAGCCTTGTTCCCGTTCAGCACCTCCCTACAAAATATAATTTACAAAACAAAGGATTCATCAGAAGGAATATTAGAGATGATTGTATTTACTATTTACTTGAAGGTGAGATGATATCAGATTAGCATTAACTTTTCAGTGTTTCGTTTAACAGGACTCTGTACAACACTTCAAGAACAAATAAAAAAGAAGGATAATATAAACACAAGCAAAATGTGAAACTGTGAAAGCACAAAAAGAATGTAAAAGTTTTCTGAATCTTACTCCACCGATGTCAGGTCCTCCACGCTTGCTACCTATAGCATCTATCTCATCAATAAATATGATAGAAGGCGAAAAAGATCTGGCACTAGAAAAAAGATCCTTAACACGTGATGCAGCAACCCCAACAAACATCTGGGACAAGAACAAATTAAATAAGCTGACTTTTAACTTTACAGGTCCAGATTAATCAAGTAAAAAACAAAGATGAAAACAACTTCTATGCATTCAATATTTCATATTTTGTCAGTATATGCCATCATATGTTTGATTCATTTACAGAGTGGAGCATATGATCTAGGTGGGATCAATGCACATTTGCATCCTCCAAAGATGCATGTTTTTCATCATTGGTCCTTTAATAGTGATATACTGATACATTAAAATGACCTGAAGTTAAATGAGCCAATTTGATGTCAAGGTTCCACATTGAATTACTATTTTGATGTTTCATTATCGAAGGACCAAACTGTTGATACCTGTATCTTAGGAGGACCAAAATGAGTGCTTAATCTAAATTTTATCTATGATTTTTAGATTCAATGATTTTTGAATTAGAAAATTGCATAGAAATTGTATTCCAAAGTTCTACTTCTTGCTAGTTTCTATTCAATGCATGTGAACAACTTTGGAGAACAGGCATCACCTCTACAAAATCTGTGCCATTTGCTGCAAAAAAAGGCAACCCTGCTTCCCCAGCGATGGCTTTAGCTAGTAGAGTTTTACCAGTCCCTGGAGGTCCATGAAGAAGCACACCTTTTGGACAATAAATTCCTTTGTCTTGAAACTCCTCATCATTCTTTAAAATTCGTACAATCTCTTGCAATTCCCTCTTTATATATTCCTGGCCAGCAAAATCATCAAAAGTGACACCAGTTCTTTCTTCTGCAGATATAAATTTAGCCCTGGGTGAAAAGTATTATAATTAGACTCCAATGTTAGGTTGTTAAATTAATATTTCTTTTCTTTTATATTAAGAAATTTCATTTGAAATTTTTCCAACCATATTCAACAAATAACTACATCAAATGATATGTATTAACTAAATCTGCAATAACTTGCAATGCACAATATAACTGAAATTTCCAACACAAGTAGGTGGCTTGGCAACAGAAAATTTCTACACCTACCGACTTTTGCCTAGGGATCCAAGTGCTTGGCGTTTGACTGGCTGCTTAGTTTGCTGGCTAGGAGACCCCAAATCACAAGGTATCAACTTTGCATATATTGGTCTCATCAGATTATCAATCCACACATAAAACCCAACAGCCACAGCAAAACGCATTGACCATACGACTGCAGTTGCAACCGTTGTGTAAACTTCAAAAGGTACGGTATCCACATTAATGACATCAACATTTACAATTTGCTGATGCAGCTTTCTCCAAACATCGTTCCAACAATCAATTGGCATTCGATCCACCACATGCCGGCGAAAAACAATATCCTTATCCTTAGGATTACCTTCAGTCCCTGGTGCTTTCCCATCTTTGTAGTATGGTAGAATCACTGCATAATTATCAAAAGGGTGGGACAGAATATACTATTACTTAGCAATACAATAACTACGAGAACTCGACGACACTGATAACTCTACTTAGTTTAGTACAAAGCAATCAAACCATGAACTTGACTACCTGATATTGTTTGGCCATAATTGGAGTACTCCATAAACTGGACATTGTTAGAGTCAAGAAGTCTCATAAACTCGCTAAAGTCTATCCTGTGTGAGTTTTCGGGATCCCATTCAGTTCCCTTCAGCTTTCCACGGAAGGTCAACAGAGCTCGGCTCCAAGAAGAAGCCATCACAAGCTGCCTCTCTAACTGCATGTTTGCTTTCCTCTCAAACTCTTCCATCTCATTAACCCGTTTCCTTTCGGCCTCTTTCAGTTTCTGCAAACACCATCATCACAGTTTCCTCAATCTCAGAACCATTCCCAACTTCCAAAATGGACTATGAAATTTACACCATAGCAGTTAAGGTGAAAAAAAAAATATCCAGACCAAAATATTAAACTTTCCTACAAAATAAAAAGGATCAAGTTCGCAGTTTTCCAAAATTTGATTGAATTCTTCTCTTTTTGTTCTTCATTTTTGTTATTTTAAGGGGGGAAAGAAAAAGGCGAACCTCGAATAACTGAGCAGACTCAGCATCTTGTTGTTGCTGTTGTTTAGTGAGTGGTGGTGAGTTTGAAAGAGGATTGGGAGCATTAGAAGCAGTTACAGTGAGGGGGTTGCAGCGAGTGATGGAGTGTTTACGGTGTAATCTAGTTCTGAGAATAAGGCGTTGGGGGAAAAGGGTTTTAGGAGGGAAGAAGGGTTTAGAAAGCTGAAGAAGATCAATGGTGTTTGTGTTTGCAATTCTAGGATTCATGTTTTAGCGGCGAGAGAGAGTAGGAGGAGGAGGAGGAGGAAGCTCCCTCTGCTACTGCGTTGTGTCACTCTCTCATTATATTATCTTCTTTTTGCTTTGTTTTTCTGCATTTTCTGCAGTTCTTCAAGGGGTATCTCAGCTCAGGTGAAGAAAAATAAAATAAAAAATCACGATTTTTATTAATTTCTTTAATTATTAATTAATCCTGTTTCTTGGAATTATTATTACTATTAGGGGTGTGTGGTTCATGAATTAATTTTTTTTTTTTTTTTCTAGGAATACCTTTTCCAGGAGGCTAGGATTATAATGCATGGAATAAGATTCCTAGTCATTTAGTATTCCTTGGTTTACAAAATTAATGCCAAGAAAAATTATATAACATTTTAAGGAGTTTACAATTTTAGATTTGATTGGATCTATACTTCATGGACATATAATAGAATTTATCAAAACTACTCTTTGATTATCAAATTAAGAAATTAATAATTAAACTCAATAAATAAATATAAAAAAATTACATATAAATATAATAGAATGTAAACTCAATATTATTATTTTTTAATCAAAATTTTTTATATTTATTTAAAAAATATTCCTAATATTAAATATTCATAATTAAAATTTCTTAACTTTAATTTTTTTAAATTAAATATAAATATATTTAATTATTATTTTATATAATTTTTTTAATTTACAAAAATACCACTAATATCAAATATCTTTTAATCGACTATTTTTAATTGAAATTTTTCTTAAATTTACTAAAATATAATTAATATTAAATATTTTTAATTGACTTTATTTTTTTATTCAAAATTTTATTAAAATTATAAAAATACCCCTAATATTAAATATCTTTTAATTAAATTGGCTGTTATTTTTTTTGCAAGGAAGAGGTGGGAATGAAATAAAGTTATATCTGTATTCATGGGAGTATAAGGTACCCGAGAATATTTTTTTAAACCTTGAATCAATAAGGGAATATGATATTTCCATCTTCAATGCCTGGGAATATTTCCCAACCAAACATTCCCTTTATCTAAATCAATAGTTCTATGCTTACACCAATTTTATCAAATTAAAGTTAATTAAATTATTTATTTTATATTAAATAAAAGACTACGTTGATGTCAAATAAAAATTCATTTTGATATTTTTTATATATTCTTTAACACTAAAATAATCTTTTATTTAACAATAAAATAAATAATTTAGTTAGATTTTGTAGGCCAAAATAAATATACAAATAACATTATTCAATCTAAATTAAATTTAAATCAAGTCTTCAAAAAATTATTGTTTCTTTTGAACTTGTGTACAACCTTTTTTTTTTATCGTATAGATTGTGTAAATTTAATTACTAACTAATTTGTTGAATCAAATTTTTTTGCTACTGGCCACTAGAATAATGTTATACACAATCCGCATACAAATCCTTAAACCATAAAATGTTTATTCCCTCCATTTAGAAAAATAAACGTTCTTTTTAATAAGAATAATGCTACGAAACTAACGTTAGGGGATCAATAAGAAACCAATAAATGTAATTAGAAAAATAATGAATGATAAAATAAAAATGATAAAAAAAAAAAAAAACAGCTACAACTTCACCTACCAAGTTAACAAGAAATTAACTAGAAAGAAGTCATTAATGAACTTGGTGCGAGTGACTATTCAATCTGAAAGACCAAAATAATGTAATTGGAATGAGTTAAACTATTTGCATATTAAAATTAGTCGTAAGTATATAATACATGTAAAAATATAAAATATACATTAAAAATTATAAAACTACAATATAAATACACGATCACTGATTTTACTTTTTAATACGCAAATAGAATTGTTGAATTGGAATTTCATAAATCATATCACAAATCTCACTGTACAATCCAGCAAAGCAATCACCTGAAAGAATTCAAAAAATAAAAATTCCCGAGTTTATAAAGAATCAAGCTGAATTGTTAGAATATTGCTAGTTCGAATACTGCTAAATTGCAAGACTACCGTAGAACTCAGAAGAGGTACCAAGCGTATCAGAAAACTGCTAATTGGTAATTACGCAGTCAATTAATATAAAAAGGAATGTACAAAATATACTGTTCCCTACAAAAATTCTATACTGAAATTTTAGTAAGATTTTGGATTCATTCATGTAATTTCCAGTTTGCTTTTAGAACCACATATACACTCAGGGTATGGGTTTTCATAGAAGGACTCTTCAGTCCTAAAACGTGCTCGTCCTTTAATTCCGGCAGGGGAGCCTAACCTTCTCCTTGGAGCTCCTTGCCTGCACGTGTATTCATGAAAAATAAGAACAAATGGTATAAAAGACTGGATTGTAAGAAAAATAATCAGTTATTAAGGGGATATATACTTAAGGAAATATTTATTGAAAATCAACAACTTCTAACTTTAATGCCGTCAGATAATAAGGTCACAAAATCGGGTAGAAACTAGAAAGTCACCTGTTCTTGTGCATCTGCTTCACAAGATATGATAATTCTGCTCCTTCTCTAAGCTCTCCAGTTTCCAGCTTATCGAAAATTTCAACAAGTCCTTTCCTGAATTTTTTCAAATAGAAAAAGGTTACCAATAGAGAACAAGAAAATCACTAGTGTGAAAAGGCTTTTCCCTTCGCATAAGCAAGTAATATCCAGAATGAAATAGACGGCAAGCTGAACTTCACAGCCAGTACATATATGTCAACGAATTAGAATAAACCCAAAGAAACAGAACAGCAGAACAGATGATAAGAATTCAGGTCATGCACTCAATAAAGTGAGGGAAGCAGGTCCATTTATTGAGCCCCACAAGAACTCGTTGCAACTATAACTTCTCAAATTCATACCTGTCAGGATTGATTGTCTTGTGATGACCTAAAAATCTGCGGTGTCCCTCAACAGCTCTTGCCATATTTCCTGAATGTGATGGAACAAATACATCACTCTCTACACAGATTATGTAGTCCAGTGCAGCAGTCTGAGATGCATGATTGGTGAAAGCTTTAAGCTCTTCAGGGGTTGCAAGAGATTCCTGTTGTCATTTATTACGCAATCGAACAGGTCAGCATTACAGTTCCTCAGCACATGATGCATGCGCCGCTGTACTATTTGTTAACACAATTAGACAACAAAATTATTTACAAACCTTAAAGACTAAATTGGGGAAGCGGGACGATAGCTCTGAAAGATGTGTGTTACCACCGTAGATCTCCCCAGCTGCAATGTATATCAGTGTTGATTGAGGGAAGCCAAGAGCTTGTAGAAAAAGGCCCACCTCCTTTGGGGTCAGTGGACAAAATCCTCCAATTCTCTGTTCTGTTGAATTGATCTTCTTTACTTTCCAATAATTTGTATTCTCCCTAAAAGAATTGAAAAAATCTTTTAAACTTGAGGGTATATTTCAAATACATGGC
>JASCZI010090648.1:215024-225080 GCA_036250425.1 Stylosanthes scabra | reverse complement strand
AAATGTTATTGCAGATTTGTCATCAGCGGATGGTTACTCGTTGCTACCACATTCATTCTTTGTGGAGTTTTCATGATTCTTAACAAGTAAGCCAACCAATATAGAATTTTTTTGCATATTTTGCAAATGGAATACTTTATTTTCAGTACAATATAATATCCTATTCCTATGGAACTTGACTTAGATGGTTAGATTATATGATTTATTATTTGTATTACAGTGCGATTTCGGACACATGTATGGCAATGGGAGAATGGGTGGAGAATCCACAGGCAGAATCAGCACTTAGCAATATCCTTCCATGTGTGGATCAGAGAACAACAAACAGGACACTATATCAGAGTAAACAAGTGGTGACAAACATTGCAAGTGTAGTGAACAGATTCATATATAGCACAGCAGATTCAAATCCAACACCGGGTAGCATGAACTATTACAATCAATCTGGACCAGAAATGCCACCTTTGTGCTATCCATTTGACTCTCAGTTCAAAGAACGCCAATGTACGCCTCAAGAAGTTTCCTCTTCCAATGCTTCATTGGTATGCTACTCTTCATCATCTATCTCCCACACAATTTTTTTTCAAAATAGATTATCTTTTTATTCTAAATTTAATACATTAAATCGTAAATTCTAAATCTGAAAGGAAGATTATTCGATATGCCGCGAAATATTGGTATTCCAGCGTTAATCTTAATCATACATTGATTTTATAACTAAAATCAATCAAAATCAACAACTAAAAGCGGTGGAATATACTAGTATGCTGCAGTTTTCGAGACATACAGGATAATTCTTCATTATTCTTAAATACCGACTAACCTTAAACTTCTCGAAAAGTGAAAACAAAAAAATAATTTTATAATAAAAATTGACTAATTAGTCAAATCAAATTACTTGAGTGTGGAGGAGTTTAAGTTTAGCAAATAGACTAATATCAACAAATTATGTGAGAAAACAGAAAATACTTAATATTGCATATAATTGCATCTATATGTTTATCCCAACAAAAATAATTATTATTTTTGTACTTGACGTGTCGACCTATAGATGTAAAATACATAGATAGATGCATGGATGTGTGTACACCTAGATTTATTCTAAAAAATAGTCAAATTGGTTTTGAAAAAATTTAAATTAAATACTTTATTTTATAATAATTTTTTATTCTTTATAAGTCTATAAAAATTATTCTTGTCACATAAATTCATCTTTCTATATTTTGAAAGAGATTCATTTGTCTTATAAGTTATAATTGTCTTGGTGGCATATTTTGGATTCAAATGTTCTATAGTAAGTTTTGTCCGAACTTATTTGCCGAATGCGCATGTTCAATATTTGATTGAAAGTGACGAAAAAACCAATTAATGTAATAAAAATTATCACGAAAAGACTTACAAAATTATAAAACTTATTAGAAATTAAATTATATCCAATCTAAAATTTGTTATTAGTACCAATTTAGGTGTTTACTTAAAAATATATATATACAAGAATTTAGCCGATGGAATTCATTGTTT
Organism: Stylosanthes scabra; assembly: GCA_036250425.1. Taxonomy (NCBI): domain Eukaryota; kingdom Viridiplantae; phylum Streptophyta; class Magnoliopsida; order Fabales; family Fabaceae; genus Stylosanthes; species Stylosanthes scabra. The sequence continues at coordinate 223,559 of JASCZI010090648.1, read as the reverse complement.
AACCATTTTCAGGTTTGGAAGAAATACGAATGCAAGATATCTGAAAATGGAATATGCAGCAGTGTTGGGAGGGTGACTCCAGAGATTTACTTGGAGTTAGTAGGCGCAGTTACTGAAACCTTTGCACTACAACACTACACTCCCATTTTACTTAGCCTTCAGAATTGCAACTTCGTCAGGAACACCTTCAAACAAATCACTACTACTTACTGTCCTCCATTAAACCACTATCTCAAGGTTATCAATGTTGGTCTCGGCCTCATCTCCGTCGGTGTCTTGCTCTGTCTCATTCTCTGGATTCTCTACGCAAACCGCCCCCAACAACGGGAGGAAGTGTTTGTTATTAACAAGCTACCATTGCCTCAAAAACTAAAGAAAAGATTTTACAACAAGTGCAACAACAACAACAGCACAAATTCATCCGTGCCATTGCCAAATGGTGCTAACGTGGTGTAGGTTGTTGCAATTGTACAATGTACACTTAAATTAGTAAACTTTTAATGTACACCATATATAATAGGGGATGAAACCAAGATGAAGCGAAGCTGCATCTTGAGTTATAAGATCATAGCTAGCCATTGAATTACTCGACATACTGTATGTACTAAAGAGGAAAACAAAAAAGGAAAAAAAAATTGGTTTTTTGAGTACTTATTTCAGCTAGATTTTCCATAGCTTGAAACCTTGAATTAAAGTTGAAGTCTGGTCGTGATTGTAGAGCTAAGAAGAAATTGATTTTGCCTAAGTAATCTTAATTATATTTTGTAAGCTCCTTGAGATTTGGTGTTACATTCATCTCTTTAATTGACATTTTGACAAGTATACACTAACATTTCTCATGTACTAAACTTTGTGGGATTGTTTTATTAATGTAATTACATATATACGTGCGGTTTCAGATAAGTAATAAAAATTAATAGTCATATAACTTATGAGTGACAATAAGATACATTCACCCTACCTTTCCACCCAGCTTACCACTTTGCATGCTTCTATGCCCACTACACATTCTCGCTCCTTGCAGTTGTCTTTATAAACTTAAATACCTCACAGCTAGCCAAAACACTGGGATATGATATCCCTGCCCCTAGGTTCCCAATCAGTGAACCGGTAATATATCCAACTGAAACTGAGTAGCAGAGGAATGCATCCTGCAATGTCTGTAGTGTTCCCAATCAATGGAGATTGGATGTTACTCAAAAAGTCAAAATTAATAGTAACACAAGGTTGGGCATTGTAGACCCCATCCTGTATAGCTGTATTTCTAAGCGACAATAAGCTTTCTCATTCCACACCTTCCTTTATTTTTTTTCAATTGTGATGCCCATGCTTGCATCTACCTTCCATACCCGAATACATTTCAACCATACATATAGTCAAAATGGTCAAAGTCTTCAAACAATCCCCTACGAGCCACGAGTAAACTAGCCAATTCTTTGGACTAGTCCCCTCCAGTATTAGTCATTATTTATATGAATATATTATTTTGATACTATAAAGATTTAAAATTGAAGATTTTATTGATTAAGTGTTGGTCTAAAATAATAAAGTTTATTGGTGTTGTAATATTTTCTTTTGGAGCAGCCAATTTCAATCGTAAACAATGACGTAAGTTATGGAAGAACAAAAATGTCAAAGGCATAGACTCCTCAATCCTAAACAAATGTTAATGAAAATCGAAAACGTCAACACCATTAACAATAGTAGACTCCAATTGAAATTTGAAAGCTCAAACTTACCCCAACTCTCTCTGTCTCGCTATCTCTTCTTCATTCACTATCAACGTGTCTTCTTCTTATCATGATAAACTTTACCTTTCCTCTCCAAACTCCACCATGGCACCATCTCTCACCGGCCATCATCTTCTTGAAGCATCCCAAATGAAACAAACAACACTAATATTGTTCTTTTCTCTTCTAACAAGAATCACTCTATGTTCTGTGAATCCAAAGTACGCAGCATGTGAACCCAAAACATGTGGTGGTGGTGGTAATAATCACCAAGAGATAAGTTTTCCCTTCTACATCGTATCAAAACAGAGCTCCTATTGTGGACTCCCTAATTTCGGTCTCACCTGCTCTAGCAACGGCTTCCCAATCCTCAACACCTCAGAAACACTATACACCGTCCAAAACATTTTCTACAACAACCAATCACTTCGAGTGTCCATCCCTGCGCTCTCAGAACCAAGAAACACGGAATGTATTCCCCAAGTGAGAAACATCAGCGGCAACAGCAAAAGGTTCAGCGTTGCTCCGAAGCAGAAGCAAGTGTTGCTGTTCTATGGCTGCAAGAACATGCCGAATCACAGTATTGGGTGGTGGTGTTCATCATCAACTGAAAACAACAGAAGAAGGAGATCGGTTGTGGCCATTTATGGGGATGATGTTGAGAATTTAAAGTTGGCTGAGGAGAATTATTGCAGCATTAATACGAGGGTGAGCGTGACAATGGTGGAAGATGAGAAAGGAGGGATTGAAGAGGGACTGAGAAGAGGGTTTTTGATGAAGTGGACGGCCAAAAATTGCAGTGAGTGCTCCATGAGTGGTGGGAGGTGTGGATTTGATGAAGAAAACTATGCTTTCAGATGCTATTGCCGTGATAGAATCGATTCAGAGAACTGTTATCCACAACCAGGTTTGTCCATATTATCCATTATTTTCTCCTTTTAGCGTTGAATACTAAGTATTATTAAAATAAAGAAGCTTTTAGCCCATTAACAAAAAAACTAAATGAAACAAGAGTAATATCCATCCCCAAAGTCAAATTGGTCTTAAGAATATTTTTATCTAGAGATTTTAGTCCTTAAATAATTTTATTTAGCGAATCAGATCTCAATGCAAACTTTTATTTTGCTGCACAAATAAGATTAACGATGAGAAGAAATAGTAACTATGTTGCTTGGATTATATTATATTGTTTAAGCGTTATCTTTTGATGAGCTCTAATGTTAACGGTAGCAAGTACACAGTAGGTTTCATAACGAACCTCCTACTCGTTAAAATGTAAACTTAGACACTAGACAGTGCTAGAGATTAGTTGTTGATTTCCAACTACAAGGAAAACTCCGAAATTTAAGTCTAACAATATGGTTATTAACATAATAATTGTTATGAGTCTTTTATAGAATAGTGTATTACTGTAACTATGAGTATATTCAAGGTAATTGTTAAGACCAGCATGAATTACAAGACAAGACTTGAAGTTTCCTAAACGAGCATTGAGCCATATAATAGTGTTTTTTTATTAGTTATGTGGTTGGTTTTGTTGGGAGAATTGAAGTAATAAAGTTAATCAAATAGTTGAAATTTAATTGATCTATACAATTAATCCCTTTTATTAGCAGTATAACACTAGCAGACAAAATCTCTCTCTATCTAAACATCTCACCCGCTTGAACACTCAATTCAGATAATGAAGAAGGGTCAACTCTTCAAAAAGAAGCACATACTGTTATTTTGAACCCATATTATAAAGTTGGTAGGGACAAATTTTTGCTACTTTATGACAAATTTGTGCTACCATTGGTTGATGTCCTTTTATTTGGACTGTGCTTACTACTTTTGCAAACTTTGTAAAAGGCAAATATCATGATCTAGGAAAAAGTAAGTAAAAGCCTAATTGTTCTTTCTTGCATTCTCTAAGCATTGAAAACTATATATCAGAAATGGTGAAGAAGATGATTTTGGATAAGAGAGTTTTGAGAAAAGAAAAAGATTGCTTAAGGAGTAAGAAAGATGAGTAATGATTGTATTCGTCAACAATGAAAACATAAGTACAGTTGAATTCCTTTTATTATATCGGACACATTTATATGAAGACAATTTTTATATGGAAATTAGTAAATTACATTAAGCCTTACACAAAGATATTTTTAGGTGAGTAATCCCTTTACATCCCTTTACATATATCTAAGACATACAGAGATGGATATATAATCGGAAAGGGGTAAGAGATAACGAGGCTAATTCAGCATTCACCATGGTAGTTACAACCTAGAATACTAACAAATACTTCAATAAAATTCTATATAACTTCCTCTGGAGCCTTCTATAGCCACTTGATCCTTCCAGACTTGCATGTTCAGCTATAATCCTAATAATATGAGTTCTGTTATTTGCAGCGTTCTTTTGATAAACTTTTTGTTCTGTACAAAAATAAATTAATGACTATTATGAAGAAAATAATAAATGTATATTACTTCTAAAAGATAAGATATATATTTTATGTTAGAATAAATTTAGGTGTATACACATCCATGCATCCATTTATATGTTTTTATATTTAATAGGCTCACATGTTAAGCATAAAAATAATGAAATTTAGCACATAAATTTTAAGCACAGAAATAATAAAGTCTAGCATAAAAAACTTGACTGGGATAGATGTATAGATATGTGTATATGTAGTGTTACTCTTTATGTTATGTCAAAAAGTGATATAAATATAGAAAAGTATAGGTCATAAATAATTTTCTAACCAATAAATTAGTCAAAATAAAAAATAGAACATCTAAAACTATTGTTTATAGAACATCCACAATGAAAATTATAGAACATCCGAAACCTAAAGCAACTTCAACCAACTTTATATTTTTTTAGAAACAGAATATCCGAAACTTAAAAATAGAATATCAGGAATATAAAAAATTAGAACATCCAATTTAAGTGTTGGTTAAATTTTTATTGGTTACCTAGCATGTTGTATAAATATTATATTTTTGAAAAAAATAATTAAAAAGTATTTAATTTGATTAATTTAACTTTAAAGTTATTAAATACATAATGTGATGAATGTCTGATTAAATATATTATACTCAAATAAATATAAGTATAAATAAAAAATTGTATTAAAATAATTTTAAGTTATCAAATAAATTGGATATTAAACAAATTTAAAAATAATTTTGATTAAAAATTAACAATATTTAACGGGGAGCAATTCAAATTTCTTTTCTTGCATTGGTCAAATACGATGTTATGTCAAAGGATTGAATGAGGGACGTCTCAATTATTATTATCACTGTTTAAGGTGTCCATTGTCCAATAAGCCTACCAATGAATGATTAACACACTAACAAAAGTTTGATAGGTACTCCTAACTTTTTTTACTTTCATATTTCTTTTTATTTATTAATTATTATTAAATTAAATATATAATATCAAATATTATAAATATATAATTATATATATTATTTATATAAAATATAAATATTAAGTTAAATATAATAACTTTAAATTATATAAACTATCATTTAGTTGACAAAATATCTTGTGATATACAAATATACAATTAATACTCACCATGACTTTAAAACAAGTAACGTGTTGCAAAAAAAAAAAAAAGGTAACATGTTGCGATAAATGAACATGCGTGACTACCATTTTGATCATAATTAAGCATAAAATTAAACATAGAACTATATGGAAAGTTCAATATAAGGAAATTTTTATTCCAACTTCAAAGTGTTCGGTATATATGACCCAAAGAAAAAAAGTGTTCAGTATAGAATATTCTACATCAAATCACGACAATCTGAAGACCCTACTTGCATATAGCACAATAGCCTGGGCCTATTTATTTCAAATATAAAGTTACTATATAGTCTTGTTTGGACATTCTTCTTCCCATGAACTAATTTTGAGTTGAACTAAATCCAAACAATTTTCTTTCTAAAACTATTTCCTATTGATTTAGTTGAAAAAAAAAATTCATATGGCAGTTTCATTCAGAAACGTCGACATATAGTCCCCCCAAAAAAAGTCAAGATTTGAGGCCAAGAAATAAAGGACAAGAAGACGAACAGCTTTAGACTCCACTTGCTGGTCAAACCCGCCCATGCCATATCCTCTCAGATTCTTCTTCCCTTATCCTTTTTCTTCTCTTTTCTAATTTTTTTTTCTTTTGTATGTCATACCTTTTTTTTTATGCCATACCTTTTTTTATTATTTTCTTTTCCCACTCAGAAATACCCTCTTTCACTTGTTCAATCTGTTTCTCTCTTCCATGCCCTGCATCTTTGATTAATTCATGTCAATGATTAAAACAACTCTCTCCTCCATCCTCCTCAAGTTCTTATCATCATGTTTCCTCCTTAGTCACCTTCACATCGATATCATCGTCATCTTCTTGGTCGAAATCCAAATCAAACAGTCTCTGTCTTCAATAATGGATCCAAACTTCACAGCTTGCGAGCCTGTGAACTGTGGCCAAGGCCCAAACATAAGCTACCCTTTCTACATCACAGAGAAACAAAAACCCTTATGTGGCTACCCAGGTTTTGACCTCACTTGTGCCCAAAATGGCTTCCCAATTCTGGATCTCATCAACAACCAATACATCATCCAAGAAATCTTCTACAACAACAACTCAATCCGAGTATCCAACCCTGCTTTTTCACCACCAAAGAACTCCCATCAGTGTATTCTTCCCACACAGAATCTCACGGTTGGCAAGTACAGGTTCCGCATTGCTCCCAAGCAGAGGAAGGTGTTGTTGTTTTATGGTTGCGACTTAACGATGCTTCCTGAAGAGATGAAAGAACGAAGAATCGGGTGTTCTGTTGATGGGAACGGAACGAGTAATTCATCAGTTGTGGGGTTGTACGAGGAAGAGACAAATTTTACGAGGTTAGCGGAAGAGAAGTGCAGAGGTGGGTGGGTGAATACAACAGTGGAGGGAGGGAATGTTCGAGAAGGTGTTTTGAAAGGGTTTGTGTTGAATTGGAATGCAAGTAATTGTAGCACGTGCTCCAATAGTGGGGGAAGGTGTGGGTTTGATACAAGCCCAGCTATATACGCTTTCAGGTGCTTCTGTCCTGATAGAGTTCATGCGGCGCGGTGTACTACTTCGCCGCCGTTGCCGCTGCCGGTACCACCACCTGGACCGCAACAACCAGGTTAGCCTCCTCCTCTTAGTCTCACACCAGTTAGGCAATCATAGCGCCCACAGTTATCCTCAACAATTGTCACGCACACATTTCACTTTAATGCAATGCCAAAAATAAATTATTAGTGGGTGAGGGGAGGGGGTTGTGTTGTTTTAATACTAAAATTAGTGTGTCCAAAAAAATAAGAAAAAGAAAAAGTATAGCTAACTAATAATTTTTTAACCAATAAATTAGTTAATAAAAAATATAATATCTGTAATTATTATTATAGAATATCTATAATGAAAGTTATAAGACATCCGAAACCTAAATGAACTAATAATCAGTCAACAATGTTTTTCTAAAAAAAGAACATCTAAAATCTAAAAAAATAGAACATCCAATTTAAATTATTGACTAATATTGGCTGAATTTTTATTGATTATCTAGCATTATTGTACTAAAATTAGTAATCCAAGTTAAATTGATTATTCCTACAATTAGACAATAATTTGATTTATTATGTATTTTTTAATATTAATACGACATGTGAAAAAAAAAAATTAATACAACTAACAAAATTATTTAGGAACCAATTTTTGAAACATACCCATACATATATTTTTTAGTGCATATTTTTTTACCAACTATTGTTATGTTTTTAAAGACTTTTTAAGCATGATTACCTGAGGTATTAGAAAAAAAAATCAGAATACCCATGAGAAATCACAAAATTAGCCGAGAAGAATATTTAAAAAATCTAGTAATTTAATTTAAAAAAAAAAACAATCATCCTATTTGGACAAGTGATTTTACCAACCAAGTGGTTAACCAAGTAAATTATCGTACCGAATCGTACAAATAATACCACGGTGAAGTGGGTATCGTTCCCACGAGGAATAAAGGACCAAGCAATACTATCTATCAATTATTCTAATCAGTTCAAAATAAAACTTTGAGAGAATGATGGTGTATGTGGCACGAAAATAATAGGAAAAGAGAGTGCAAAAAGTTACTTGAGAATTAATCAATGGAATTAGATGTTAAGAGTTTCGGAGATGTTTTTCCCTTGAGGGCCAATGCATACATTCGAATATCAATTCTTGGTTCTCAGTTATCAAGCACAACGAATCTCTCGGTAACTAAGTTTCTATTTACCTAATTAAAAGCTAATCTCTTAGTTAATCAATCAAATAAATAGGTGAAGATCTAAATCAGATTCTAATCCTTATGAGTCTCAAAAGTGATCATAGATTAGATTAAATGTCACTCTATCCAAACTAGTTCTAATCCAATTTTAACTCACAGAATTATTAGTTGCATAACAATTATCTTGACTATCTCTAGTTAGATTTAATTGATTATGTGATCTAATTTCCAGCTAGCATAAATTAATAGATCTCTCAATCTAATTAATCTAGCCATCGACAAGTTAAGAACACCTCTTAGTGATTCTAAACTATTGGGATGAAGAACAGAAAATTAAATCAAGCATAAAAGATAACTGAAAATACCTCAATGAATTAATAATCGAATGTATATAGTGACTACCTCATGCTGGGTGAACAGAGCTCCAGCTCCTCACTCTTAACAATGGAGTAGTTTAGCAATGCATAATAAAAACTAGATCTAAGAATTATGAGAAAAACAAATCTGTTCTGAGTGTG
>JASCZI010090648.1:187839-198720 GCA_036250425.1 Stylosanthes scabra | reverse complement strand
TAATCCCCTTAGCCAATTCACGAACAGACATAAGTGTTTTTCTATCTGACAAGTTCTCAATCATTTCCTTCTCTTGTTGAACAATCTGTTCTGTTGCACTAATCTCCGGCTGCTCTCGTTTCAACTGTGAAGCCTTAACCAGAAGACTTGGCTTAGTTTCTGCTACTCTTAATTTTTCCAGATCAGCATCGGTGGCAGTAGAGGCCTGGCCCTTGCGTTGGAGAATCTTCTGAGCTTCCATGGCACGACGCTTGGCCACCGGCACATACTCAACATAATTATCGTCTTCTTCCATTTTAGCAGCCAATTCAAGTTCAGGATAGCAGTCCCTTTGATCCTATTAACATTTCAAGGGAAAATTAAAACATAAAGCAAGCAACAAAATTTACAAACACAGAAAGCTTCTACACTCTAAGATCAACCAGAATCTGAAATTAAAAAGATGACATTCAGAGCCTTTTTTAGACGCTTATTCAAGCTCAAGTCAATTTGAGATATATGCAATTCTTAAATAGGTATGGCCGGATGGACCACTGCTAATTTGATTGAGTCAATTAATTTAACAGTATAATATCCATACAAATAGAGTTTAGACATGTTTTAGTCTAACAATATACACAAAATGTAGAAAATAACTTATGTCTCCACACCAAATAGAAGGTATATGCAATATGACTATGAGGATTATTATTTTGGGCATGGTTTGACACAATCCAATGAATACTAACACAAGCCCCACTTTCTTTCTGTTGTCTATAAACCAAACCTGTAACCCTTATAACGCAACACAACAAAAGAACTCTCTTCTAACTTCACCTTCTTTTCATCAAACTTAAAAAGACCCATTCATAAATCATCACTTCTTCACTAAATGAAGGGAAGCATCAGTAATAGAAACCTTCAAGCCAGCAAATGCATAAGCATCAAGAGCCAAGTATCTCATCAATTTTATTTGTGTTCATTTAGTTTCTTAGTTTCGACAAATTGTGTAAAATCGATTTCTTTTCCTTCTCAATGTATTGTAGTACTTTAATTTTGACTATAATTAACAACGGAACAATACCAAAGTTAAGAAAGGGTAAAAATGTTAAAAGTATAAAAGAAGAAAGACAAAAGGATAATGATACAAGGAGAGAAAAAAATGTCCAACAAACGAAGAGCATCATTTACCAAAAAGCATGTTCATCATATCCATTTATAAATTAGAAAGTTTTGCTCAACAAAGGTGGGTAAAAATGCAAATTCATAGCAAGACTTCCATACAGTAAGAGCATAAATTTAAGCCGCAAAGGCATGCACTAATGCCAAGAGTGATAAAACCAAGGTTCTGAAAGCCGGAGCAGTTTGCGAGCTACCAGTTCACTGGTTTACGAGTTCAACCAGATTAACCGTTTTATAATAAAATAATATATAAAATAAAAATACTCACACAAATTAAAGTTATATTCTAATATAGATTTAAAATATCTTATAAATTAAAAGTGCTACATCAACCAAAGTGTTATAATCTCACCCAAGTACAACACACAAGTCAAATGACAAAAGAGAGTCTACAATTAGGGAAAGTCTAGAATCATGTATTGTATTGGATTATGGTCATGATACATAGACGCAAAGGACTAGAGCCAATAAGTCAACAATGAGAATGTTTGAAGCCTTAGTTCAAACTCAAGCACCCCTCAATTGTGCAAAACTAATTTCAAAACTAAATTATCTCTTAAGAGTGTAAGGTTGTTAGCATTAGAGAAGCAAAGTTGGATAAAATTCTCAAGAAAACTAGCTTTATTCTCGAGAAAATTTGTAATTACACAAGAATCACAAACTATAGTAAGGTGTTTTGATTGGAAAAATAAGCTAATACTATTACAGATTATACTATTATTGTTCAGTATCACTATGAAGTACCAAATAGCAACAGATGCAGCAAATTTATATTGATTATTTACATAGCATGTAAGTTTCTCAGTACTAAAATTGGGTTTAACACCAATTTAACAGTTTAACAGCAGCAGCCTCCCAAATCATTTAGCAATAGAAATAACCAGAGAAAAAATCATTCTGAAATCTCAACAACACATTAAGCAAGAAATAATAAAACTAAATTTAATCTCAACAACACATTAAAATACAAATAATAAAAAAGAAATTACCTTTGGTGAGGCTTGAACGAGCAGAGAGGGAGAGGAGGTAAGACCGCGTGTCGGGGGCGACGGAAGAAGCTGGCGTGAAGCCGCGACGACGGAGGCCGATCTGGAACCAGTTCGACGCGACGCTTCGTGAAGCTGGCGGCTTGAGTAGAGGCGTTGGAGGTTGAAGATGGTGGTACAACGGTGAGAAGCGCTGACAGTGGGGCGATGGCAGTGACTTGGACGGCGGCAGTGAGTGGGAGCTAGGGTTTTTGAAATTTGTTCAGAGAAGACGGTGAGAATGCTTTGCCTTCGTGGTAGAGACTAGTTAATTTAAACCAAACCATATGCAATATGCATTAGAGAATAGAGATGATAAAGGATTTTCTCCCCAAAAAGTATTTACCAATTGACTCCGTATTCCTTCTGTTTCATAGTTTCATTTCATATTTCACAAATGTAACTAAAAAACTTATTAAATACAAAAAATAAAATTATTAGATATTGAGAAAGTTTAGGAAGCCCATAATTTATTAGTCTGGTCAATAGATTTTTTTCTTCTTTTTTCTTTTCTCTTTTATCATCTATTATTTTTCTAATTACACTCATTGACTCCCTATTAGTTCCTTAATATTGATTCGTTAACATTTTTTAACAAGTTGTGGTGCGATTATACCACTAATGCACCGGATTTAAAACTCTGCAGTTAATTATGTCCAAGGCAAGAAAAATTTGATTTTTCTTGAAAGGGTCAGTTTGTCTCTGTACCTAGGGAATTAACTATTAGATTCTCAATCCGGTAGATGTCCTAATAAAGAAAAAAAAAACTTTCAACACATTCAATTAAAATGAGTAAACTATTAATATTTTTCTTGAATTTTCTTAAGTCAATCAAAATTATTCTTAATTTTATTAACAATAAAAATATCGTTAAATTATTTAAAATCATGATAAACGTATTGCACTGAGTTTATTAAAGTGTTGCTTGCAATATTGATGGTTTCACGGTTCAACCGGTCTCTTGAATTGGGTTTAGCCTTTGAGGAAATATTGATATTACTGTTTCACTTTGAAGGAAATCAACTAGAGTAAATTCTCAATCCCATCCATGATCATTTAGTATTAGGATATTTTGTCTCCTAAAAAATTAATAATGATAACTCGGCCTTGACCAAATAATTTATAGGACATTGCGGCCCCCAAAAATAAAAAATATAACACGACCTCTTATCAGATGATTCGTCAGACAATTTGCCTCCTCTGTTAATGGTGTCATCAAACTTCTATTTATTTTGTCTTTCAACTCAGATTCTTGACCACATAAAACACCAACAACAATTGAAATTTTATCTCTCACAACAAAAGACACAAACAACTAACATATAAAAAGTATATAAAAAATTATTATGGTGAGCGTTTTGTCCTATTAAAATGGTTCAGTCTAGACATTAACGTTATATGCATGTTGGCTAAATTTGTTAACTTCTAACAACAACATTAACAGAGGGGGCAGATTGTCTGACGAATCATTTGGTCAGGGGTTCGCGTTGTCATTATTGATTTGTTAGGAGGCGCAATGTCCTAATGCTAAATGGTCAGGGGCCGGAGTAGGTTTTACTCAACCAACTAAAATAGAAACAATAAAGCTAGCTGCCAAGTGGTTTTGTGTAACCAAGTGGTTAGCCAAGCTTTTAACCTCACGCGCCATCATCCCTTAATATAACGTCAACCAAGTGCTTTAACCAAGTAAATAACCAAACAAATCTTTTTCTTTCTGTTTTTCATCTTCTTAGCTTGATTTGCGTCATTCATTGTCGTTTTCGTTTTACTCTGTTATTAGATTTCATTCTGGAACTTCCTTCGTCAGTTTCTTCTTTGTTTTCTGTTGTTAGAAGAAGAAGAAGAAGAAGAAGAAGATGATGATGATGATGATGATGATGATGATGCAGATGCAGACGTGAAAGAAAGAAGGAAAGAAAGAAAAAGAAGAAGAAGTAGAAGAAGAAGATGTAGATGTAGACTTGGAAGAAGAAGAAGAAGAAGAAGAAGAATTATTTATTTCTGCGCAATGGTGCTTTCTATTTCTGCATATTATTGGTTTCTGCGCAATGCTGCTTTTTATTTCTGCGTAATAACAATAACAGCAGCAACAACAACAACATCAACATCAATATAAAACAGAGAAGAAGAAGAAGAAGAAGAAGAAGAAGAAGAAGAAGAAGAAGAAGAAGAAGAAGAAGAAAGGAATGAAAGAAAAAGAAGAAGAATAATATTTATTTCTGCGCATTATTGCTTTTTGTTTCTGCACAATGTTGCTTTCTATTTCTGCGCATTATTGTTTTTTGTTTCTGCACAATGTTGCTTTCTATTTCTGCGCATTATTGCTTCATATTTCTCTACAGCAACAACAACAACATCAACATAAAACAGAGAAGAATAAGAAGAAGGAGGAGGAGGAGGAGGAACATAAAACAAAGAAGAAGGAGGGGGAGGAGGAGGAGAACGACGACAACGATGGAAGATGAAGAAGACGACATTGACGAAGGAGGACGACGATGAATTGAATATTCTTGAAGAGCGGTTGTGAGAGTACGTGGTGAAAGTACGTTTCAGAATGTAACCTCTGTAAACACGCGCTCCTTAATGAGAGTGGTGGTGGTTTTTATAGATTACTTGATTAACCACTTGGTTTAATAAATCACTTATTCAAATAGCAAGATTGAAATAGAAAATTTGGAGAGATGATTAAATGCAGTATAACGTTATTATTTTAACTTTATAATTTAGCTAAACAAATACCATAGTAGGTAGTAATCAATCCTTCATTTCCATTTTTTTTAACTATTTGTTTCATAAATTTTCAATTATTTTTCTATCAATTTCATAGAAAAATGGATCCAAATAGTTCAACTAAATTCTTTTTCAATTATTTACAAAATTCTAAAATTATTATTATGCTAAATGATGTAATATTTTAAAATTTATTATTATTAATTCTACTTTTTTTAAATATAATTTATAATTAATTATTTAATGTTTTATATTTAAATTTGAGTTTATTTTTCATCATTTAATTGAAATTATTTAAAATAATTAAAAATAAAATAAAATTTAAATAGAATGTATTATACATTGAAGTTACTAATTTAAATATATTATTAAATCATATATGGTCCTATAAATACTGATATAGCATTATGCAAGTTTCAAGTTGATATTAAATTAAAACTTAATATTGAAGATGCTCTAAAAATCTAAGTAGGGTGTATTATTGCGCATAAATTTGTATTCAGAGTTTAAATTATCAAATAGAGTGTTATATCATTGTAATATACTCCAATCAAATTCAAAAGAGTTGAAGGTTCATCAAACCTATAAAAAAAAGAGTAAACTACCAAAATTGACCCCGAAGTTTACAAATATCGACAAAAATGGTCCCGAATTTTTGAAACGACAAAAATAGCCCCCAATTTTTTTAAAACGTGACAAATGTGACCAGCTGTAAAAAGAGACTGAAAATATTAAACGGAAATTTGACTTGGCAAATGGGAATTCCTATATATCATCCCAAACATTCAAACACTGTTAGGTTAGAAATTTTTCCCAAATTTTGAACCCTAATTCCTCCAAATTAAAAGTTAAACTGTTAAAAACCAAACTATTGCTACCTTAAAAAAATACAAAAATCCCCATTCTTCTCACCAAAACCTACGAAGTCAAACTTACTCCTTCTAATCTTGTTTCTTCAGTTTTAGACTTTTTTTCACTAATCTTCATTATTTTGCTATTTGAAGTGTATTCAACTGCACCAACCATATCATCATGTGTTTCATCCATCCATTGGAAATAACTGCAGCCAGCTTTCTTGTTCTATCCATCAATAACAAAAGTCTCAAATTCAACAAAAAAGAAACTCGATAATCACAAATCCATGAACGCTTGAACAAAATCCATTACCCATACCTTTCAGAAAGGACACCGAAAATACCATCTTCCAAGATTTGGCTTTGTCTTAGACTTCAATAGCACCATAGGAAGATGGCAGAAACACTTACCATCATAGGGTTTTCTAATATGCTCATACCCTTCAAATTCATCTTTACTTGCATTACCCATTGATGGGAGCTTTATGAAGGAATTGGTTGGACTTTGGCCATACATGAGTGTTAGGGCTTGAATTTGTTAAATATGGGAAAAAATCATGCTTAAAACTAAAGTAGGGGATGGAGAAGGATGAAACTGTGTTTGGATGTTTGAGATGACACATATGAGTTCCCGTTTGCCAGGTTAGACTTTTCGTTTAACGATTTAAGTCCATTTTAACGGCTGGTCACATTTGTCACGCTTTGAAAAAATTAGGGGCTATTTTTGTCGTTTAAAAAATTCGGGGCCATTTTTATCAGCGCTTGTAAACTTCAAGGTCAATTTTGATAGTTTACTCTAAAAAAAACCCTCAAATTTAGTCTCAAGATATTATCTCTCATAAATATTGTAATTAGATTGATAATAGAAAAAAGGATTTTGAGAGTGATTAATGTAACAATGATATTAAATTGCAAGCAAGGAAAACAAGACTAACTTTTAGTTAAATAGTTAACAAGTAAAAAAAAATAAGAATCAATATTTAATCAATTAAACATTGGCAAGGATTAACAAGGGAGAATTGGCTATCACTTTCCTTGTCACTACAAAGCATTATAGTAATGTGCAAGTGTAACTCAATTCATCAACCTCTAATTAATGAGAAAAATCAATTAGACTTAATTAATTCTAATTCAACTCACTAATGCAAAATATTAATATTAGTGAAAACAAAGTAAATGTGTTAATCTATAATTAACTTTAATTCAAAAATCTTAATCAACTTACTAATAGGAAAACATTAGCGTTGTGGAAACTAAGCTAATTAAATAACTCTTGATTTTCAATTAATGAACACCAAAGTGATTCAAATAAACTCAAATTACTCAATCCTAAAACCAAGAAACTAAAATCTACTTTTTTATCTAAGTGAAATATTTTATTAAACATTTAGTGTGCATGAATAAAAACATCTCAAATTACAATAAGAATAATAAAAATTAACAATACCCACTATAAGAATTCATCAATAACAAGTTCCTATTATAAATCGGAAAAAGCTCTTGTGCTATTCTTTATTATGAAATTTTGTTATTTATTTGATAAGCATCCGATCTCATGTTCGAAATTGTAACAAGTTCTTATTTGAAAAGAGAGTAAGTTCCTTTGCTATTTTTCATATAATTTTGATGTTATTTTCATATTAAATACTGAAAAAATTTTTGTGTCACTCTTCGAATAATTCCTATGCTATTTTTATATTAAAGGAATTCTATTATATTCAATATTTTTTAAGAGGAAGACGACGGTGCTACAGAAGAAGAGAAAGGAGGAAGATAAGAAGATGCAGAAGAAGGAGAGAAAGAGGAAGATAATGACGGCGACGACTTAAAAAAAATGAAAAAAGAAGAGAAGAACACGTTGAAAAAGTAGAGTATGCCACTAGCCACGTATTGCTACATATATAATAAGATTTGAACTCACATACGAATAAAATGCACAAGGAAAAAATTCAAATAAAAGAGCAGTGAAGAGTAAAAAAGTATTAAAATCACCCTCCAAAACAAAAGCCAGTGACTCAACTTTGTCTTCCTAACTGAAGTAGAGTTGAAAGATTATTGTCCCCCATTCAACCAATTTTCGATGGTATGTAATTAAGGTGCTTAGCTACACTAAAAAAAATTTGATTTGCAAAATAATTTTAGGAAGTCATCGATATGCAGATAATGAAGAGTGACAAATCCTCCATTTCTCCCATCAACGATAGCTAGGGTGGAAAGAATGACCACGTCACTTTGCATTACGGCCATGTCCACATTAGCATTATGTTTCTCAATGGCAATTGACAGAGATTCTCACTTGTCCCACCTTATACACTTATACATCTTAGAGAGCTTTAGTTGGTAGTTTATTTTTCTTAGGGTTTATTAGTCCCATGTGTGAATTCTAACTAGGGCGTCAAAATGGGCCAAACTCGTCAGGCCAGCCCATTTACCTGTCTAAACGGACGTGTTTTTGTCTTTGAATCCGGACCGTTTAAAATTCGGGCTTAAAGGGGCTAGCCCGTTTAACCCGAAAAAATCCGGACTTAAACGGGCTGGCCCATTTATTTAATTTATTTTAATTTTTTTTAAAAAAATAGCATTTTTCCCTATATTTTATCTTTCTCGATCCGAAAACCCGACCCATCAACGAAAAACTTCGTTTTTTTATATGATTTTTTCGGTAAAAAAAGTATTTTTTTGTCAGAAGTAATTTTTTTAAATTAAAAATTAAAATTTTTATTTATTTTTTTAAAAAATAATTAATTAATTAATTAAACGGGCCAACCCGTTTACCCGTCGGGCTGGCCATAAATTGGCCGGGCTAGAAAAATTTTAGCCCATATAAAACCGGACTAAACAAGCTAGCCCGTTTAACCCGCGAGCTAAATGGGTCAGGCCCGCCCGTTTGACAGCCCTAATTCTGGGGAGCTTAGTTGTCACTGCTCTACTCTTTTTATTATTAGAGATAACTATACTTTTAGTCATAAAGTTTTGGGGCCAAAATCAATTTGCTCACAATCCTTTTCGTTGTTAAAATTGTCACAAAGGTTTTAATTTCTTTCAAAATCAATAAAATGACTATTTTACTCTTTTAATTTCAATTTCAATTTTATCATATCCTAAAATTCCAAATTAAACTCACACACCATCGGAAAAAAAAAAGAAATAATGGAGAACGAGAATAGGAGGAAGAGAGAGATAAGGAGGAGAGAGGGTAACGACGCCGGTGGAAGGCTCGCCATCGCCACCGTCGCTGGTGAGGGAGAGAGAGGTGAGTTTGGAGTGGGGGAAGACGCAATGATGAACGAAAAAGGTTCTTCGCGGTGGTTCATGTTGGAGCAGATTACCACTCTCCTTCTAGCGACAAATCCCTCAGGTCCGCCATGAACCGTGCTTGCCTTGCTGCCGCTCAACTCCTTTCCGATGTAACCCAAGCTTTTCTTTTTTCGGTTTTGAATTTCAATTTCAATTTCCAATTTTAATTCTATTTATTTTTGTTTTTCAATTAGTGGTTATATAAGATTCATGACAATGCATAGACGCTGTTGTAGCTGCCAATCAAGTTTTGGAGGTCCTTTCACTTTATTATCCTTCTTCCCCTATATTTATTCCTAGCTTAAAATCAAGAATCATTTTTTTTTAAAAAATAATTTTTCTTGAAAACCGCTGAGCCTCAATCTTATTGCTAAGAACTGCAGAATGTTGAGGAAGCTTCACGTTAATGTGTGGATGACCAATAGGATTGGTGATGATGGTTTGATTTCTGTTGCCAATCACTCTTATAATTTGCAGGAGCTTGCTCTGTGTTGATGCTAGTTATAATTTTTTAAAAATTAATGGGAGGGGTAAAATTGTCAGAAAGGGTAATTTTAAAAGAAATTAAAACATTTGTGATAATTTTATTAACGAAAAAAGGATTGTGACCAAATTGATTTTAGCCTTAAACTTTTATGACTAAAAGTATAGTTATCCTTTATTATTATTATTCACCATGCTAGGTAACCAATAAAAATTCAGCCAACATCAGGAGCAACTTAAATTGGATGTTCTATTTTTAGAATTCGGATGTTCTGTTTCTAAACAAGTCTAAAGTTGGCTGAGATTACTTTAGGTTTCAGATGTTCTATGACTCCCATTGTAGATGTTCTATAAACAATGATTTCAGATGTTCTATTTTTTGTTGGCTAGAAAATTATTAGTTCCTATACTTTTCCTATTATTATAATGTTAGAAAAAGTATAGGTAACCAATATTTTTCTAACCAACAAATCAGCCAACGAAACATCCATAAGAATTGTTTATGGAACGTCCAAAAAAATAAGAAATTAAACATCTGAAACCTAAAGCAACCAACAATTAACAAAAGAAATAGAACATCCGAAACCTATAAATAGAACATCCAAAATATAAAGAAATAGAACATCCAATATAAATTGTTAGCTGGCTGATTTTTTATTGGTTACCTAGCATTGTCGATATTGTTTTTGTTAATTTTTTAATCAATATAGAAAAAAAAATAGATAACTAATAAATTAGCCAACAAAAAATAGAACATCTATAATCATTATTTATTAAACATCCACAATAAAAGTCATAAAACATATGAAACCTAAAACAATCATCAATTAACTTTATATTTTTTTAGAAATAGAACATCTGAAATCTAAAAAAATAAAACATTTAATTTAAGTTGTTGACTGAATTTTCATTCGTTACCTAACATTCTTTTATCAATATTTACTATGTAAAATATAAATAAAAAGGAAATTATTTTGCATCATTAATTAAGGTGTGCAAGTGCACTATTCATTTAAAAGAATCGTAATTTATTTAAAACTTATCTATCAATCTAAATAAGTTACTTGGATCTGAGTTCCATTTTGTGTACGGTTTCATTGGTTTGGCCATGAAATGAATGACCCCACATGCGTGGATGAGCAAATAGATTCTGCCATAATCATTTGGGGAAAAAGCCAAAATGATCATGGCGCTTTGTCTAAAGTCGACCTGATTTTTGATGGATCAGATGAAATATTTTTAAATGAGTGATTGAGAGTAATTGTAATGTTATAATGTGATTTTAACAAATCAAGTGGTTAGCCAAGTAAATAACTTCACGCGCCTCACTT
>JASCZI010090648.1:160012-187728 GCA_036250425.1 Stylosanthes scabra | reverse complement strand
TCGTGATTTCTTCTTCTGTGATTTCTGCAATCTCGTTCTGCTCTGTTTTTCAATTGTGACGCTATCTGTGCCATATAGCTCTTGTAATTGCATTTTCTTTTTTCTGGAATGCTATTGGATCTGGTTTTGGTTTTAGTTTGATTTTTCTGTTCTTAGATTTCACTTTTTTCAACGTTTCTTCTTCGATTTATCTTGTTTAGGTTTTTTATCTCTGTTTTATGCATTTTAGGTTCTGCTACAATGGAAGGTTCGAGTTCAGATCAATCAGTGGATTCGTTTTCGGATAATTCTTATGATTTAAGCAACACAGAATATGTTTAATTCCATTTTCAAACTAATTTTAGTGTTTCTTAGTTTTGTTTGTTCATTCATTATTAGTTTAGTTTCTTCTCATTCTGGTTTTTCATTTCTGCTCATTCTGGCTTTCCATTTCTGCGCATTTTAGATTCGCCTTTCTGCGCAATATAGCTTTGTATTTCTGCGCAGTTTGCAGATTTTGTTGATTTTAAGTTGTTGCTGTTGTAGTGATTTCTTCTTACTCTTTTTTCCGTTTTTCGTTTTTTTAGCTTGATTTGTGAGATTCATCATCGTTTATGTCTTCTTTTGTTGTTAGATTTCGTTCTGTAACTTTCATCGTTGTTTTCTTCTTCAATTTTTGTTGTTAGAAGAAGATGATGCAGATGCAGAAATGGAAGAAGAAAGGAAAGAAAAAAAAAAGAAGAAGTAGAAGAAGATGCAGATGCAGACTTGGAAGAAGGAATGAAGGAATAAGAAGAAGAAGATGGAGTAAATTTGAGTACATTTGAGTGGTACGTAACTTCCAATAATTTGTTTCTGCACATTATTGATTTTTGTTTCTGCACAATGTTGCTTTATGTTTCTGCACATTATTGCTTTATGTTTCTGCACAATATTGCTTTCTATTTTCTACGCATTATGGCTTTCAGTTTCTGCGCAATAGTGCTTTCTATTTCTGCGCATTATTGGTTTCTGCACAATACTGCTTTATATTTCTGCGCATTATTGGTTTCTGTTTCTGCGCAATGCTTCTTTATATTTCTGCGAAGAAGAAGAAGAAGAAGAAGAAGAAGAAGAAGAAGAAGGTTTTATTTCTGCGCATTATGGCTTTCAGTTTCTGCGCAATGGTACTTTATATTTCTGCGCATTATTGGTTTCTGTTTCTGCGTAATGCTTCTTTATATTTCTGCGCAATTCTGCTTTATATTTCTGCACAATTTTTATTTCTATTTCTGTACAGCAACAACAAAAACAGCAACAGCAACAACAACAACAACAACAACATAAACCAGAGAAGAAGAAGAAGAAGAAGAAGAAGAAGAAGATGCAGATCTGGAAGAAGAAGAAGAAGAAGAAGAAGAAGAAGAAGATGCAGACAAAGAAGAAGATGAAGGTGTTTGGCGGCGTGAAAAAACAAGCAGTTTCTAAACGCGTCTAAACACGTGTTTCTTAATGAGAGAGTGAGAGTGGTGGTTGTTTTTCTAAATCACTTGGTTAACCACTTGGTTTAGTAAATCACTTGTTCAAATAGCAAAACCGTAAAAATAAAATATAAAAAATTTTTAACCACTCATTTGAAAATATTACACATGGTCCATCATGAACCTGGTATATTATAGTCTTATCCAATGATCATATATAGTATAGAAAGTAAGTAAGTGACAAATCAAGAATTTGAATATTTCATTCACAGTACTAACAGTCAGCATAAGTTTCTCTATTGTGCACAAATTTCCACTGAAGTCCCAATCTGCCGTTGCGTATGCTTCAAGCAATGGAGCTCCATTAGTGTGAATTTGAACTTATAATGTATGTTCACTTTCAAAAGTCAAGCAGTTTTTAAAGTCATCCATGTTCTGGTGGATGAATCAAATGACTTCTCAATACACATATTCCATCCTCTTTCCAGCCAGTTACTTTTAGTCTTCCCTAGTCAACTGTCCAAGTCAACTGCCGTAATCTACACACAAAAACGTAGAAGTAGGTGATTTACTACAACTCTATATATCAAGAAGATAACAGATTGCGGGTTAGAGACAACACCAATCAACTGATCACAACAGAAATATCCATATTCTAAAACCCAGCTGCCTACTTGGGATGGGTTCCGGCCGCGGTTTGCTTGGTTTCTTTACTTTCCTTTGCTGTCTTGGGCTTCTTCACTCAGCGCATTTCGACTGTGGAAATCTCGGACAGCTTAGGTACCCTTTCACCAACATTGATAGCACAGAATGTGGCCTGTACATAAGTAATTGTGACAAGCCAGAGGCAGATGCTCAAGTTTTTCTTGGAAACCAAACATACAGAGTTGAAAGCACACTTATGGTGGATAATTTTTTCAGTTTCATTTTGGTGCAAGAGACCGGTGGTGCTGTAAATTTATGGGAGCTTCGTGGGAACTTGTCTCTTCGGGTAGTAAACCGTGTTGCCTTCTTCAAATGCATTCATGAGTATCAGCCTGAAGAAAATGGCATATTCGAATATACAACGTGTGGTGGTGATGATGGTCATCATCTTGCAAATTATGATGTGTACTTTGGCTCAGATCGTTTCTTTCCTTTAGATGATATTCATGACATGTTCCCTAGCTTGTCAGAAGCCTGTTCAGGTGATTCGAGTGGTCAAGAGCTCAATCAGACTCACCCCTGCACATCTTTCAAATCTTTTGTTGTCATTGAAGTAACATCTGCACGTTCTTCTTACCCAGGTAAGTGTGCGTGTGTTTTTTCAGTTCAATGGGATATGGTTTTCGGTATTTTTTAACTATACCACATATGATTATTCAAGATTTTATGGTACGCACAAAATGTGTTTCTAACATTTTAACTTCTACATAACAGTGGAGAATGAGAAAAACTCATTTTAATTTAGAGTAAATTACTATTTTGGTTCTAATGTTTAAGTGAAATTTTGAATTGGTCTCTAACGTCTTTAATCATGATATTTTATAATTTGGACATGTAAAATTGTTGTAGTAGAATTTCACCACTAACTTCAGAATCTTCTTTCCCCCTATAGATCGGGAAGTGATTCTTAGAAAGGGAAAGAGAGAGACTGGGAAGGTGCCAGTAGTAGGTACTTATGAATTTGTGTTTTGACTATTTTCAAATATAAGGATTTAACTTGTCTGATTTTAAAATTTCAAAGTCTAATTTGAATAATTGTTGTAGTAGAATTTCACCACTGACTTCGAAATCTTCTTTCTCCGTATAGATCAACAAGTTATTCGTACGAAGGGAAAGATAGGGGCTTGGAAGGCGGCAGTAATAGGTATTGTATGAAGTTACTCCATTTTAGAATTCACTTGTCATATTTTAATAATATACTGAGAAACACCTTTGCCATTTTTAAAATTTATGAACATTTTGGTCAATGATTTGAAAATTTGGGAGTAATTTTAGTGATTTACTCTTTTAACTTAAAGCTATTTTTAAGATATGATTTCTTCACAAATAACTCTTTACTTAGTAGTTAACAAAAAAAAAATCTATGTAATATTAATTTGTTTTCTAGACATTCATATCTCATTCGAAAATTAAGATTGCAAGAACTAGATCTGTTATTAAATCGGTAAAATGACTGATGTGATAGTTTAAAATTTTGACCAGAATCGAACCGTGATTGGACTGATTTACTCAAATATATAATAAAATAATTTAAAATACAATTAAAATTATTTAACATATAATATTATCAATTTAAAAAAATTCAATTTTTCTTTATTAATAGAAAATTAAACTAATTTAATCGGTTCATCGATTAATCGTCGATTTGATTGCTCTTTTATCAATTTTTTGCTGCTTGTTTTTTTAGTAGAACTGAATCGGGACCAATTATTCCTGATTTTTTCGATAGATAATATATTTTGTCCTAACATTTTTTAAAAGTTTTAAAAATACATATAATGTTTTATGTGTTTTAATTTTATCCATAATATTTTAAAGATCACCTATTCCAAATAATTTTGTCCTTATATATCTATATGTTTTTTTTTGTTAATGACTAAGAATACGTTTAAAGAATGAAAAAAAATTCTAGAAATAGAATTTTTTGTGTTTGATTTTTTATGTATCTTTTAAATAATTATCCAAATATTTTTACAAAACTTTAGGTGAAATATATAAGGGTTTTGTTAAATATAAAAAGTGGGATACTTTTGTCCGCAATTTAAAAAAAATAAGGGATAGGCTTGCTAGTTTACTATGGTGGTGGTGGAGGTGGTTGTAGTAGTATTGGTGAAGTGCACCAACCGTAAAAGTTTCATGAGGAAGTTGGATATTAAATTTTAGCATGCAACGATGCACATGTATGTATGTACTAATTTATTCCCAAATCTTTCCCTTGTATAGGGTTATCTACCGGGTTCGCTGCTATGATTATAATTGCCTTGGCTCAGTTATGTGCTATTCTTTTACTGTATAAACGGAGACACAATTCTTCAGGCTACCAAGGAAAATTATGGAACATGTATTCTAGGAGTCCAAACTCAAACACAAACCCAAAGCTAGAAAGTGGAAATGTCTACTTCGGAATCCCTCTCTTCTCCTATGAAGAGCTCCAGGACGCTACTAACAATTTTGACCAAACTAAAGAACTTGGAGAAGGTGGCTTTGGAACTGTTTACTATGGTAAGGATTAAGGACTCAGCCTTTTACCTACCTTGGGCAATAAAATGGATTTTTTTTTAATTTTTAAAATATATAATTTAAATTTTATATTTAAAGATATTATTTTTAAAATAATTTATAATTTTGTATTTCTATTAATTATATCATCAAAAAAAAATATATGTCCATATTTCATAAGTTTAATTTATTTTTTTAACAATATTCTTTTACTAATCAACTAACAAATACTATACTAATAAGCTATATCTCTTAATATAATTCCTCCTCAATTATAAAAGATTTTGAATTCGTCTTTGTCTAAGACGACAAAAAAAATTAACATACGCTAAAATAATACGATTTTGTAGAAAGGATAAAAAGATGCTTTAGAAAATACAATTTTTTTTGTTGTCCTATTAAATTTTTATAATTATATTTTTATTATTTATTTTTCTTTCTCAGAGAAAAAATAAAATAGGTTTTTTTATTTAATATATCATCGAATAAAATACTAAAAGAAAAGTACATGTAATAAATATTTTTTTAACAAACAAATCAGTCAATAAAAAATAGAACATCTATAATCATCTATTATCTATTATAATATATAAAAGAGAGACCAATGTAGTTCCACATTCAATCTTAGCATCTCAACTCCCTATTAGAATGTCATGTCATCAAAATCACACAAACGACATATTTTTAAATCTCCTCACATCTTACATTAACCTTTGCATTATTCCTAAACCCTAAATCCTATATGCATTATTCCTCTTTATGTTAGTATTTATTCTCTATTATAAAAATCCAAGACGTTACATATATTATTTCCGTTACTATATTACTAATATTTATTACTCATTTTTTATGGTAGCATTCATCATTTATCATAAAAGTCCAATACGTTACATAACATCCATTTTATTTATATTATTTCAACTACCAAATAAAAAAATAGTATTTCACTTTATCTTATTGCATTAGCCATCGTCTTCACCATCACAAATCATCTTCGCACTCCATCACCACCAATGGCACCACCACCAATCCCATCACTTCTACCACCATCATCATTTTTCTTCTCCATTGTAATTTCTCTCTTAGGATGGCAACGAGCAAACAATTTTTTCTTCTTATTTACTATATAAATTAATATTCACTTCATTGCCACCAATATGTCACCATCACCGCTCTCACCACTTCTACCACCACAATCACTCTTCTTTTCTGTCTTAAACTCTCTCTTAAGACGGCGACAAGCAGACAGCCAGACGGCTATCTCTTCTTTTCACATAATCTTATACCTTTTATTCTAGCTATTTCAATGTCTTCACTATTCTTAGTCTTTTACTAATGTTTAATATAAGTAGTCGAAAAATTTGATATATGAGTGATGAATTCTTTAAAACACTAGAATATATGATATCTTTTTCACGTAATCACATAGTTTTAAGAAATTTTATTTTCTAAGATTAAAAAATATATTTTTTATATTTTTGTATTTTTTCGCGCATTGCGCTGGTTTAAATTTAGTTGTTTATAGAACGTCTACAACAAAAGAAGTAGAACATCCGAAACCTAAAGCAACAAATAATTATCAAAAGAAATAAAACATCTGAAACAGAACTTCCAAAACCTAAAAAAATAAAACATCTAATATAAATGGTTCAATACAAAAACATTAAATTTTATTGGGTTTATCTTTATATTATGTTACAGTGTCTGTGTTGTTGTGCTCTCGAAAACAAAATGCAGCCTAACATTTCACATGCATTCATCAGCTTTCGGTTGATGCGTAAACTTTTGTCCCACCATTGGGTTAATTAAAATTTGAAGAACCAAATTAAGTCACCTTTGAATTTGAGGAAACAAATTGAGCTTTACTCTCACCCTAAAATTTTGATCCATGATAACCAGGAAAGCTTAGAGATGGACGAGAAGTTGCAGTGAAACGCCTATTCGAGCGTAACTACAAGCCAGTTGAATCATTCATCAACGAGATTCAGATCCTTACACGCTTGCGCCACACGAATCTTGTATCCCTCTATGGCTGCACTTCACGCCATTCTCGTGAGCTTCTCCTGGTCTATGAATACATCCCAAACGGCACTCTCAGTTACCATCTCCGACTCCGACGAGGTGACAATACAAGTACAGCGTCGAGCTTATTGCCATGGCCGGTGAGAATGAAAATCGCCATTGAAACTGCTTCTGCATTGGCCTATCTCCATGCATGCGGTATCATCCACCGTGACGTGAAAACCAGCAACATTCTGCTTGACAACAACTTCGGTGTTAAGGTTGCCGATTTCGGGCTTTCTAGATTGTTCCCGAATAATGTCTCACATGTCTCGACGGCGCCGCAGGGAACCCCGGGTTATGTTGATCCAGAGTACCGGCTATGCTATCAACTTACAAACAAGAGTGATGTGTATAGTTTCGGAGTGGTTCTTGTCGAGCTGATATCGGCTCTGCCGGCAGTTGATGTGAATAGGGAAAGGGATGATATTAAGTTGGCAAATGTAGCTGTAAGGAAGTTTAAAAAGGGGGAATTTTGGGAATTGGTGGATCCTTCTCTTGAAATTCAGCTAGACTATGTTTCTAGAAGGATGATAATTTTGGTGGCGAAATTGGCTTTTCAGTGTTTACAGGGAGAGAATGATTTGAGACCGTCTATGGCAGAGGTATTAGAGGCGCTGCAGAGGATTGAAATTGGGAGGGAAGAGGCAGAGAATTTGGAGGGCAGAGAGGTTCACCGTGCTGGAGTTTCGATGAATTATGCAGAAGCTCAAAACTCTTTGATGAATGCCAAGCGTCATCTCCAAACATTTTGATGGAAGGGATACCTAGATTACTTGTTAATCATTACTGCCATATAAAGAAGCTTAATACCTCTGTTTTCTGCATATCTGGAAAATAATCTATTTGATTTTGCATATGGTTATGTACTTATGTTACAGCTTTCAAGCACAGCTTTATTTGTCTTGATATTGACTAAGTCACTAAGGGGAGATTTGTGTAAAGAGTATTTTCTTTTTTCTATGCCACAATGTTTGTTTTATCTACTTCCTGCCATCAAATCTAGTAATTTATATTCTTTGATGTTGAGTTTAGTTTATCAAAATTACAGTTATGGTGACAAATCTAACTTTATTGTGGGTTATTGGAAAACACCCCAGTTGCCTTTCTTTTTTTGGTTTTTCACATTGATAACTAAGTTGTTGTATGCACTGAGGCAAAATTTGAGGCGAAATTTAACTCTAGTTAATCACTTGACCAAGTTGGTGTAGCCCAAAATATTTTGTGTGATATAATATGTATACTAAGTGTGATAGGATTTACTCATAAAAAAAAAAGTGTGATAGGTTTGACCCAAGCTCACAAACCACACAGACTATTTAATCTGCTAAAAATAGACAAGTTAATTATGAAAGTATGTTTACCAAAAAGTTATACGAAAATATGTTCAGACCAAAAACAAAATTATGGAATCATACTTGCGAAAAATTAAGTTTTACGTTGGCCTACCACAGCCAACGTATAACATTAGGTTTACGACAGCTAATTTAAAACAGTGTCGCATCTCAATGCTTGATTATGACGCAATGACGTCTAACCCCACCTGATGGAAAAAATGCTTAGCTGCTGTTGATGATAAGATAAGATCCAAGGCTTGGATCATGGCCGGAAAAAAAATCATTTAAATGAGTCCTGATCCGACAAGAAAAGAATCTAGTCCAGAGATTTCAAAAGAAACTAGAACCAGATCCTGCTTCAAGGGGAAAAAAATTCTGTTATCTTTGAGATTGAGTCAAACAATGTTTCCAAAGCTGTTAAAGAACCAAATTGGCTTAAAGTGATGAAAGAACTTGTGCAGTTTGAGGAGAATCACGTTTGGCACCTTCCTTGACTATGAAAACCATCTACTTAACAACATGGCCTTACTCGCAGGTTCAAATCCAAATTAAAATCCAGCCACTCCTCTCTTTCTGTAAGAACAAGGCTTATTCTTTCTCATTTTTTTGCACCTTTTATTAACATAATTCACAATTCTGTTAAAGGTCTAGCATTTGCATGCCAGACAGCAAAAAATTTCCGAGCCAAAAAGTTACAAATTAAATAAGAAATATAAGAAACAGAAAATAAAAAAAGAAGAAAAAAAAAACCTAATTAAAAAAAATATACTCCTATCAGTGTCGGGTTAGCTGCTATTTGTTTCCCAAAGGAATTGATGAGCCTTTCTTGTTAGACTGTGATGGCGATGGCCTCATATCAGAAGAGTCATTCTTAATGATGTTACTGCCTTCTTCCTGGGACTTGTTAAGTGCCTTGGATTTTGGACGGCTCTGCGGATAGCCCTCGTCCTCGGGTATAAGCCGCAACAAGAATCGATGTATCATCTCGTAACTGGTGAAGGTAATAACAGCAGATGGAGTTGTTCTTAACAGATTGGTTGCGCAACCGCGATAAAAGCCCGGAATACCTTCTTTATGGAAAACCTTCTTAGTACAATCTATAACTCCTGCATACTGAACCCCCATGTTTTTGGACTGGCCTTGCTCTTGCAGCCTTGAACGTATCACCTGGAAACGCGGATTTCCAATGGTTAACAAAAATCACATAAGAATAGACAGATTATTTGTAGATTATTCTGCACATATCTTCAATCCGCAGCAATTTAACCAGGTCATGCATACCTCGTGCGGATAAGTCATTACAGAGGCGATTACTTTTGAAATTGACGATGCAATGGCAACACTTCCAGGACTAAGCTTGTCAACAGTTGTATTATCTGTAATATTAGAAATTTTCATTTTGATTAGTTACACATTTAAAAATTTAAAATAAAATAAAAACATGCTTTGAGGATCATCGAATAAAATAAGTAATTGGAAGTTTGCAACATAACCTTTTTTTGCCATGTACGACTTGATACTTTCATATGCTGGGAATTGAATCGCAACATGACTTACACCAGCCAATGAAGGCAAAATGCCACTGTTAACAAGAATAAAGTATAATTATAACCAATGTACAAGAACCATTAGTTTGATACAGTTACACCACTGAAAATATCCAAAGAAAATTATTCTAATTGATCCAATTGTTGAGTTTTGTCTTAAAATCATCAAGGTTACATATTTTCAAAATTCAAACAACAAAGATGCAGTCAAATAATTGATACTTCATTGACCAAAATAAAAAGAGTTTGATACTTCTGTTTTCCTTCAAAATTACACTACTAGAACAATTTTTTTTATGCAAGACTCTATCTCTGTGATTTACCCTTCATTAACCAATTGAAAATCATCATATTATTTCCATTACTAATGCTGTGCTTTTCCCATATTTTCAGCAAATACAATGATGACCTAGAGCATATATCATCTTTATATTTATTTATTTTTTCCTTTATCTGCACAATTAAAAGGCTAACAGTATGTCAGCCACTGCTACAAAAAATTAGATATAAATGCATAAATTTTTTAAATATATCAACCTCAGTCACATAAAATATAACGTAACGTCACCTAACATATAAATTAGAGTTAGGAAACTAACCTATATAGTCCTCTCAATCCTTCCTCATGGGTAATCCTTGTCAAAGCGGACAGAACACTTTTGTAAGGAACAACATCCGGCCTCATTCCTTGTGTCTAAACCATATTGGAAAATATAAATCGATGTCAAAAATAAACTTGAGTAAAACAGGGTGAGGTACAAGTACAAGCATTGGATAATCGAGATTAATGAACTGTAATTACAGCTGATAGCTCATTTACATGCATCATATCTACTTTCACATAAAGGAGCTGTAAATCACAACCTACCTCACCCACTTGCACAACTAACTCAGCACTCTCAAACAAACAATTCAACGAGTTGTAATGAGTTGTGTTTTGTCTTAAAATTGTGCCTATAAATACAGCTATGCATTGTGTAATTTAAATATACCAGAAATAACATTTTTTCTTCTTTTATCGTGGTATCAGAGCTCTCAATCCAGGAGCCTTCAGCTGCCTCCAACCTTCGCTGCTGGACTTCATTGCTGTCTTGAGCCTATATTGCTTTTCCCAATCTTCCTTAAGTCCTTGTTTTAATATTTTTCCAATTTTTTCTCAACCTTCACAGCCTCTATTTCACAGTTCAAGTAAAGCAGCCCTTGCATCTTTAAACATAAGAACCTTCACAGCCTCTATTTCTTATTACTAGCAGTCTTAGGCCATTTTGCAGTTCCCACTCCATCATGTTAGAACCAGACAATCCTAAAGTCGAGGAAAAACCATCCCTCTCTCTCTATCTCTCCCCATCTTTAAACCAAAATGACCAACGTATTATACACTCAACCAACAAATTGAATGGGAAGAATTCCATACAGTGGGCACAACTCATAAGGTGCACTCTAAAAGGACGCCAAAAGTTGGTCCATATTGAAGGAACACCTCTAATAGAGGATGATAATAATTTTCAGACTTAGGATGATGAGGATTCTTTAATTATGACATGGCTATGGAGCTGTATGACTCCAGATGTTAGTCATAATTCTTCACTAAAGAAATTTGGAATGTTCTTCGCCAGACATTCTTTAAAAGTTACGATATTGCTACTTGTTATGAGTTGGAAACAAAGATATTCTCGACCAAATAAGGAACCATGTCTACGTTGATAACAATAGGAGCTGTAAATCACAACTTACCTCACCCACTTGCACAACTAACTCAACACACTCTCAAACAACTCAATTTGAGTTGTAATGAGCTGGTTTTTGTCTCTAGATTGGGCCTATAAATAAGGCTAAGCATTGTGTAATTTAAATATAACAGAAATAATATTTTTCGTTTTTCATCTCTAACCCTAAAGCCATCAAGATAAAAATAGAAACAAGATACATCTACAACTTTCTCAAGTAAAGTTTAACCAATTAGCTGGGACAGCAAATGAATCAAGGAATAACTTAGCTAAAAAATCACTTTGAAACAAATAATGTGGACGATTGCCAATGAAAGGACGGAGGAAGATAACAGAGCTGACCATTTAGACTTTTATGTTGCGTTTATTTTTGCTAGATTACAATCACAAGAAACACTAACTTACTTGGAGTCTTGTCTTAACAACCCACAATGGGTTCGTCGACAATGCTGTTGCTCCCCCAGCACCAGCAGCAGCTATAACGTTTCTAATAGTTGTGAGTTCATTGCTACCATCTGCAATAGTATTAACAGCAAAAGAAATATCTAATCAATCCAACAAATTTCAAGTCAATATCTAAATAAACCAAAATTATAAGAGATAGGATTATAGTAATAAAACACTAATTAAAAAAAAAGACTAAGTCTTCAAAGGAAGTACTTGACATTTACCCTGTGAACGAAGCAATCCCTTTAGTTGCTCATAAACTGTGAAGTAAACCTGTAATTGAAATAGAATTTATGTTATTTGAAAATATGAGCTTTGCAAAGATACATTTAGAAACGTGTGATCAAAAAAATAAAAGTATGATGGTATATTTTAGTAGTAGAAGATAACCCGATAGTTTGATTTATATAATTAACCAACCACCTATTCATACAAGGCTCAAGCCAATTTGATGTATCTTCTTATATAAGAAATGTGACAAATCATTAATTAATACGTTTGAAAGAAAATTTGTCGACAATGTATATGAAAGTGGAAAATAGATGCTCATTGATGTTCCAGGAGTTGATGCAATAATACGTACTACCTTATAAAGCTAGGGAGAATGGGCAAAACATTCCAATAGCATGAAGGCGAAAACATAGAAATCTGTTTCTTTTCTTTTTTTTCCTTTTTTTTTCTTTAATAAACTTTTTATGAGCAAGCTATGAGTACCAAAAACAGAGAGATACTCACACAGAGAAAACAAGACAACAGAACATGAAATACAAGCAAGAGATT
Source organism: Stylosanthes scabra (assembly GCA_036250425.1). NCBI lineage: Eukaryota > Viridiplantae > Streptophyta > Magnoliopsida > Fabales > Fabaceae > Stylosanthes > Stylosanthes scabra. Next base: position 175,186 of record JASCZI010090648.1, on the reverse strand, counting down.
GCCAGCGCCTAAAGATCACCAACTACACCATCCCCAAACTAACCCAACCAAACACATAGAAAAAGTTTAATAACCCACCCAAAAATAGAAGAAAAGGAACATTGGAAAACCAAAATAAAACCACCAAATTAGTTGTTAGTTATGCATTTATTCTTCCAATCTCAAAAGACTTAATTCAGTAGACAAGTATCATGAGAGAGTACCTCGAGCAAAAAATTAATGAAGCCACTTCCGAACAACAATAACTTGACATGGAAAAGGACTTATGTTATATAAGTATCCATGAGTATATGACTATTACAATTTCTCTAACTGATTTTCTGTTACACTAACTGCGAAAAACTTTATTGCATCTTCTCCTAAACAGTCATTGAGACAGAACATAACAATGGATCCCATTACAGAATGAAGAAGTATAGAAACGGAAAACCGAGAAAAAATTGCAGCGATGATAAATGATATATTACCAAGTAGGTTAGTGAAGAGTGAATACTTTAACTTAATGAGAGTTATATGAAAATCAAGCATGTATATAAAGACAGCCATTAGTTATACTTTATACAACAGGAAGACTAGACCAATGAGAATTGATATGAAGACAGTCACTTGAATGTAACCACATATCTTTTAAGTTATGCTTTGTAATTGTTAATAGGTTTTGAGCATTATAAGAAGCAAAAGCAAAAATGTAAGCCTGAAGCAAGACAGATGTATTCAACACCCTGCTTTGTCACACCAGCCATTGACCAGAAAATGAAAATGTAGCTACTAGCTAGAGAGGGAATAGGAAAAAGAAACTCACTGCCCAGTTTGGTAGTAAAGCAAGTATTGTCGGTGAAAGCCCACGATACATTCCCCTAACACCTTCATTTCTTACTATATTCTGCAAGCTCGTGATGATTACACTACCTAGGAGAACAGAAAAAGTCATGCTTGAGAACCAATCACTCAACAAAATAACATGATTAATTCATTATAATAGGGGAAAAAAAAGCAACATTGAATTGAACTGAGACAACAACCACCACCTCCATATAAAGATTCAGTTCAACTTTTTTCAGCCGATATCAGCTAATTTTTTGAAATAATCATTTTATCCTAAATTCTAAACCCTAAATATAACCCCTAAACTATAAATTCTAACCGAAACCTTCCAAAAAACGAGAGTTAAAAAGAAAGGTAGCTAATATTGTCTAATTAAAAGTTGGTTCCTTATACTTATTCATAAAGATTTCAGCTCCAAGCTGATGCCCAAACTTAACTCAAGTCAAATTGATGAACTGACATATGTGAAATTGTCTATATTATATTTATACCACTTCTTGTTCTCGGTCTTAACAGAACTTCATTAATTATCAACCATGGTATTGTTTGAAACCACTAGTATGCAAACACAACCTAGGTAAATTGCTCACAGTACAAAAAGCTACCTTTATGTGCAGGAGGAAGACCATGAACTTGTAACCTTGTCTTGATCACATCCAACGGACACACAAACGTAGCTGCTATGGCCCCTGCATCATTCAACTAACTTAATAGAACAGAGAATTGGAAACCAAAAAGCAATCAAGAAATATTGAATTAAATGAAGTAATATGAAAGAGAAGGTTACCAGCAGCAGCACCAGCAGCAGCGTTGGAGATTAAAGCTCTGGCGTTGTTACCAGCACCAGAAGTTTGGCCATTGCTACTCATGTTAGATAGAATCTGGAAATAATATTGAACTTATAATAATGCAATTCAACGAAGTTGGAGAACGAATCGGAAGCAGGTTCCTAAGAGTAGGTGAATAAAGAGGGGAATTCTCATTGGCAGATCTTGAAGAACTTGATTCTTTATATGAATGAAACTCGGTGTAGAATTTGGGGTTAACTTGAGTGAAGGGTTTGTTTGATTTGATTACGCGGTGAATTGGTCATCTAACAAGGTAAAGTGGTGTAAACGTGCAACGTATAACGTACTCTCATTGAATGGGGAGAACAGCGAAATCCATGAACGGTCTAAACTCAAAGAGTTGATAGTTGAAAGACCATGGGGGGAACTTGTTGCGTTCTTTCTACCCCTTTTCTCTCTCGTTCTCGTTCAGTCTTGGGGATTCAGAGCACCGGATGCCAAAAAAGTTGAGAACTTTTATTCGGTTGCTATCTCGCTGTAGTTTTCAAAACCGACACGAATCCATGGGTCATTTATGATTTATCTCATCAAACCAAATATTATTATTAGGGTTTAGTTGATTTACTCCTCAAGGCACAGAAGGTTTACTATTAAGCATTAATAGAAAGTTTTAAATTTTAAATATTTACCATCAATAAATTCAAAACAAATATATTGAAAATTTAAATTTTTTATATTTTTAAGAAAAATTTTTAAATTTCACGAGCTCGTAGAAAATAGGATAGATAAATCCTTATTATTATTATTTTGGCAATATTTTCAACAGGATCAATGGTTATGGGTAGTTTTCATCAAATTAGTTTTCTAAAAATTAAAATTACAATTTAATTAAATTTATTCTTCCGTCATTTCTTTAATAGCTTTAAAAGCTTTGAAATGAGTGAACGGAAGGGCCGGTTTGGTAATGATGTGGCTCTTAAAAAATTACTGAGTTCTTTGGGCTTTCAAAAAGTAGCTTAGCCGTTTGGTAAAACATCTCAAAATTGACTTTCAAAAAGCAGAAGCCACATATATAATGTTTGATAAATATATTTGACAATAACTTCCAAAGTATAAAATACTAGAATTAGCCCTTAGCCAATTTGATACAAAGTTTATGTTTTTTATTTTTTAAATACCCGGATAGTTTTAATTTTTTTATAAATAATATACAAGATATATAAAATATTTTAGTACACTTGATAATAAAATCATATAAAATTATATTTTAGTACAATATAATTTTAATTTTCATATTTTATATTTTTTAAATGTGTGAGTAATTTTAATTTTTTTTTAAGGCAAGTTACATATATAATTTATTTCCCTATCAAAATCATCCATTTATACCATTCTTTCCAATATGATGGAATTGCACCAAAAGCCTAATTCTATGGTAACCGTGGCAGTTTGAAGGGTTTATGTAAAAAGTTAGAGGCTGGCACGGATTCTTCCTTTTTATTATAAAATGGGCATAAATCGTGGAAGGATGCCACTGTTTTTGGTTAAGTTGCACACTGCCACGGATCTTGTTCATATACACGTCAGACTTAGAGTTGTATAAAATGGAAAGCTTAAAATATTTAGTTGGGTGAAATGACCATGTCTACGTAGCCATGGACGAAAAACAGCACAGAAAAACGTGCAAGCCAATTTTCCTAAGCCTCAGACGAGATGGTAATGCAAAAAATACTCCAACCCAATTCCCCTATATATTTATAAAAAAGAAAATTATAATTTTCAAATTCTTTTTCTTACTTTTTTTTTGGTACATCTACTTTTATTTAAGAATATTTGTCAAACACACTAATATTTAAGTAAAATATGAAAATCAAAATAATTATTAAGAATGGAAATTTAATTTTGTTGTTAGTTTAAATTTTGTCGTGACAAGCAATATATTATGTATTGACTAGACAAAATTTTTCATGTTGTATAAGATATCAATTTCATACAAAATATTTATCATATTTATAGAATTTTTTTAAAAAAAATTATTACCTTTTTACCTAACTAATACATATATAATGATCATGACATTATAAATCATATATTTTTTATTATACCTACTACTATTTTTATCCTTATATTATACATGAATCAACTACCCAATAAATACAATACATATTATAGTTCATGTAATATTAAGTCTTATAGTCACAAAAAATATTTTTAAGTCTTAAGTATGTATATAAAATATTACACCATAATAACAACTTATTAACTTCATAAAACAAATATAATATAGGAAACATTTCAGGTGCTCTATGGTTTACGATAATCCAATGATCTTAACCCTTCAATTATAAAATAATTTTAAAATATATATAAATTAAAATGAACGAAATGCTTCCTATAATATATAATATATTTATTGGAAGTTGATACATATATAATATAAGAATAAAATTAATCTGCGTTAAGAAAATGAAAAAAAAAATATAAGATTACGAAATCGGTCACAAATAGATAACTCTTGTATTTATTTTCCCAATTAAATAAAGATTTTTGAAATAATTGACAAATAAAAATAAAGGTCCTCATAACTCATATGCACTTGAATTGCCAATACCATTTATATAGCCAGAATTGTAAAATTAAAGATTCTTCAACATAATGCAGAAGGTGGAATGGGGAGGCGTGAACATGATCGAAGCAGAGCGTCGTCTTTTGGCGAATGCGCTTCTTGATCTGTCAAACGAGCGATTCGCTCTCATCTCAGAATCATGCATACCCATTTACAACTTCACCTTCACGTATAACTATTTGGTTAACTCTACACAAAGCTACGTCATGGCTTACGATGAGGACAGCGCCGTCGGAAGAGGACGCTATAGGAGCACCATGGCCCCAACCGTCACTATCCGTCAATGGAGGAAAGGTATTTTACATTACTGCTACTCTACTTATTTAATCACTTAAAAAATTCTATCTCCACCAAAAAAATCGGACAACATATGAATACATGTATTTTATCATCCATTTTAAATAACTGATAGATTTCTTTATGTAATCTAACATAGTTTGTTAGTGATTAGTTAAAGTCTACGTTGTTACTTTGCATGTTGTAAGTAATTTATTTTTGTTGAATTTGATTTGTCAAAATAGGTGTACTGTACACATAGCATTTTTTCACTTTTGTTTATATTCATTAATTAGGTAAAATTACTTTGTTATATTTAACATTTATAAGTTTATGCATTTAACATTCATAATGGCTGATTTATAATGTTTAATATTATATATTTACTCCAGTATTAATTAATTAATATAAACAAAATCCAAAATAGGCAAATTATGCTATCTAACTACGACTACTAAATATTTTTCTAAAATAAATGCATAATATTAAAATTGTATAATTAGGAATCTTATACGTAAAATTATAGATGCTATGTTAGAAATATACATATAGTTAGAATTTGTTTCCAGCATCATGCATGTATGTTACTTTTCAACTTTATTATTGTATATTAAAATTAGCCACCAAAATTAACTATTAATATTAAATACATGTAAAAATACAAAATACATATTTAAAATAAATTAAACAATACTTAAATTTATATACAAATATATAGTGGATAGTTTTAATGTACAAATAGTATTTTTTATATTTTTAGCATTAGGTTCTAATGCAAGGAATTTCATCATTTGTGTTCTCTATTTAAATAAAAAGGTTCTCAATGGTTCGAAATGGGTAGAGAGCTCGCTTATCAAGTAGTAACAGACAAAACATACTTCCCAATTTTTCAAAAGTACTGCAAGGGATCATGCTACTCGGATGAACACTACTTGCCAACATACATTAGCATTGAGCATTGGAAGAAGAACTCGAATCGGAGCTTGACTTGGGTCGATTGGTCGAAAGGCGGGCCGCACCCGGCTAAGTTCGTGAGACCGGATGTGACCATTGAGTTCCTCAACAGCCTGAGGGACAAGAAATGCCAGTATAACGGAGGAAACAATACAAGTGCTTGTTATCTTTTTGCAAGGAAATTTTTGCCTAATGCATTGCTAAGGCTACTTAAAGTTTCTCGCAAGGTCTTTCGGTTTTAATTATAACAAGGAAATGTCTCACACCGGAGATGCAATAATTTATTCTTCTATTTATTATTCATCTCCTAAGTTTGATCATATTCCTTGTTATAGGTATACCCGTCCTCCAATCATTAATTAATTCATTTACAATTTTCTAAGTTGATTAAATGGATTTATGGGTATTAGCTTTATTTACTTCTGATGTAGACTAGTTATCATTTTTATACTTTTTTATACATTAAAAAAAATCAGGTATAGATATGTTTATGTTTAAATATGTTAATTTTTTAATGTATAAATAAAAGTGGAAGTGATGGTGAAACTCATATGACATTACCTTTGTAACACATCTAACACAAAAAGAAAACGTGAAAGTGGTAGTTAAATTGAAGAATGTATTTTTGTAATAGTTGATTCATATTCAAACATCAATGTAGAATAGCTTATTTGATATGTAATGCATTTTTTTTTGCTTTCTCTTTTTTTTCCCCTTTTTATTGGAAGTTTTAGTCCAAGATTAAACTAGTTACTTTAATATAGAGTGAAAATATCATAGATACAGAATAAAATAATAAAAATCATGGTGAATCCCTTGTTTCTTTTCCTTTTTTTTTTGTTTACTTTGTTTTGTGTTTACTAATTAATTCTACTCATCATCATTGATATTGAGCTCTAACCATATGTCACTCCCCCACCATACGCTCCCACCTACAGCCATCACTCTTCACAGCTCCAACCATATATCAACTCCAGCACGTATACCTTTGCCATTACCCCTCTAAACACCACCCCATACATCCGTTCAATCCACCACTATCACCAACAATGATACCAATCGGTGACGGACCCAGAAAAGTTTGATTGTGGGGGCGAAAATAATACATCAAAATAATAATAAAAATTAATGTCAACATATTTATATCTAAAAATTTAAAATATATTAGTCAAATTTTTACTAATTTTATTAACACATACATAAAGAAGGCATATTAATTTAAAATTATCTTTTTTTGTCAATTTCAATATTTTTTACAACTTTATTACATAACATGTTTATTATTAATATTAGCGTCGTATGAAGCATCTTTTGTCATTCAAATCACATTTTTATCTATTATTTTTTATATAATAAAAAATATAGTTTAGCAATTAAAGGATCAATAAAAATATAACTTGAATGAGCCAATTTTAATTTTTCGCTAAAGTTGAGTGACCCAAATCATCAATAAGCTGTAAATTATATAAAAATTTAAATTAAACAAACACAATTCTCTTAGTATAGATAATATAATATCTCTAGTCCAACAAAAAAATATAATATCTCTTTTTCTATTTAGCCATCATTTAAATATTTTTTTTCAAAACTATAATATTATTTATGATATAATTTTTTTTTATGAAAACAGTTATTATATTATGGCCAAAACTAAATTAAATAAAACAATAAAAAGACATAAACGATATATTACCCCTATTAGCTAATTAGATTATTTGAGAAGTTTGCCTTAACTTAGATAATAATTAGCTAACCGGATTATTATTTTTTGTTTGCTTTTATATTTCAGTATATTTAATATTTTTAATTTTATTAAATTAAATTTATATAATAAAAACAACATTTATTATTGTATCACAACATAATTTTTTCTCACTTGTAAATAAAATTTATTTAAGCAAGGGGCAACCATATTCTACAATGGGGGCATTACACATATTATGTATGTGCTTATTAATCATTTTATAAATTTTAGTGGGGGAAAATTGCCCCCTCATGTTAGTATGTAGGTCCGTCCATGATACCAATAATAAGCTAACACCCACTCTGAAAACTTGAGTAACCTCTGACATCAGTGCACCTCGAGCAATATTAGGGTGGTAAGACGGATCGAACCCACTGGATCGATATGTCAAAATCGCAAGAGGCAAGGAGATTTTGAACCAACTGAAAACTAAAAAAAAAAAACACCAAACCCGCCCCCTAAAACTCGTGGGCCAAGGCGAGGCGGGTTGGCCCAGTGGGCCTAGGATATTTTTTTAAAAAAAGAAGGTCGTTTCTGTCATTCAATACAAGGTATAAAAATTAAAATTAGGATCGACACACTCCTCACTCACACTATCAGTCACACACTCACCAGTCAATACCTCTTTCCCGAACTAGTGTTGCCCCTTACTCACTTAGTCTTCTCCATCACTCTCCTCTCATCTGCGCTGATGACCGTTCATCTTCATATCCGTCGTATTTCACTTATCTCTCCGCCATGATCTTCAAAGGTCGCTCTCTACAACAACTCTTCATCCATTAGCGGCAGCGAGTAGCAAGCAAGTAGGGGCTCCTTGTCTACAACGACATTGAGCCCAATCTTCCTCTACAGTGACTTTGCGCTTCCTCCCACCGTGAAGTCATTTCATTTTGTAAAACCTCGCCTTTCTTCTAAGTTTCTTTCTTAGTTTTCATATAGCTTTAACAACTGTTGTGCGACTATGGATTGTTTTGTTTTCGGGGATAAGATTACCCCTAAAAGGCTTGGATTATTTTCAAAGTTTTATGAGATTTTCTCGATAATGATTTCCTTTCTTTCTGCTACGTTTAATCGCGTATTTCCGTGCGTAATTTCAATAACCAACAAATATAGTGGAATTGTAGAATTTTGTACGAATTATTTGATCCTAAGTTTAACTATGTTCTCTTTAGGTGAAATGCCTAAAATACCCCTTAAAAAGCTTTAGAGAAACCTGTGATCCTACCTTTTGTTTTTCTCTCTCTTACTTTTTACTTACTGTTAATTACACACAATTTCTCCCTCTTCTCCCATTGTTGCATGGCTTTGAGAAAACCAAAAGTAACTAGGGCTGTCAAACGGGCGGGCCTGGCCCATTTAGGCCCGGCCCGTTTAGCCCGGATTTATACGGGCTAAAATTTTTTAGTCCGGCCCATTTATGGCTACCCTGACGGGTAAATGGGATGACCCGTTTAATTAATTATTTATTTACTTTTTTAAAAAAATAAATAAAATTTTTAATTCTTGACTTAAAAAATGAATTTTTGACAAAAAATATCTTTTTTAGCCAAAAAATCTTGGAAAAAACAAAGTTTTTTATTAATGGATCGAGTTTTCGGGTCGAATAAGATAAAATATAGAAAAAATGCTATTTTTTTAAAAAATTAAAAATAAATTAAATAAACGGTCCAACCCGTTTAGCCCGCGGGCTAGTCCGTTTAAGCCCGAATTTTTCCGGGTTAAACGGGCTAGCCCTTTAAGCCCGGATTTTAAACGGTCTAGGCTCAAAGATAAAAGTCCGTCCGTTTAGACGGATAAACGGGCTGAACCGACGGATTTGGCCCATTTTAACAGTCCTAAAAGCGACACTTTTTCTTTCTCTCTCTTCTCTTTATGATAACACACACTCGCACTCTTACCACCCTCATTTTTATTTCATGCACATAGTCATTTAACCAAAACACTCTCAACTCACCCTAAAAGAAAAACATAAATCCTTTCAAATTCTCTCTAAGCTATCCAAATCTCTCTCTCTTTCTCACTCTCATTCACTTAATTTCATCATACAAAAACACAAACGCATATTCTTTCTCCTCTTCCCAAAAGATCAAACTCTACTTTATCTTAAAATTTGTCAAGAACATCAAAAACATCTCAAAGAAAACTAAGACATCTTCATCACCACAACACCACCACCACCACCTCCACGACCACCATTACCACTGTAGTACCATCATTTTCATTTTCTTGTCTTCAACAACATCAAAATACTCTTCTTTACTTCCTCTTCACCGAAATCATCATCATCCTCTATCTTTACTCTTCATTTTCTTCATTTTTAAGAAAGTAAATGCAAGACCTAGTTTTGTTCTTAACCGTCATCTTCTCATAGTTCATAAGCTAATCTTGCTTTGTTTTCAATCATTTAGTTATTCATCTTTGAAGATCTCAAGTATCATCCCTAATTTTCTTTTAAAAATAAAGTATTTAGAGGTAAGAACTCTTCTTTTCTCTTCTCCTTGCTATATCCAAAAGCAAATGCAATATGCATGGTGCTAATCTTTGATTTTTGTTCTTGAAAAATAGTTTAATTTGATCAAAGTTTGGGGTTATGTTAGACTCAGATTTTACAGGTGACCTTGATAAAAGAAAATCTAGTACATGCTATGCGTTTACATTTGTTGGAGATACAGTAAGTTGGTTATCTAAACTACAAGCTTTTATAACACTATCAACTTTAGAAATTAAATTTATGGCAGCTACACAATCTTGTAAGGAAGTAATTTGGTTGCAAAGTTAAGGGAGAAACTCGGACACAAACAAGATATAATTCCAATATTTTGTGAGTTAGAGTGCCTTGCTCATAGCAAGGAATCCAGCCTTTCACTCAAGAACAAAGTACATGGATATTCAATATCACTTTGTTAAATAGTAGAAGGTAAAGTGAATATGCAGAAAATTCACACCAATAATAATCTTGCATATATCATGACAAAATCAATCAATACAGATAAATTTGATCGGTGCTAATCTTCTCTTAGTCTATTAAAAATATGAGCAGCATAAGTACAAAAAAAATAATTTTGAGTGGGAGATTGTGATAAATAGTAAAATAATTTGGTTTAAAATAAATATAACATACTACAAGATTAGATAATCTAAAATTAGTAGAACTTTGTTGAATCATCAAGTTGATGTTGCCAATTTGATGACAAGCAAGTGAAAGACTCATGAAGCATGATAGCATGGAGGCTTATATGCCACTTGTATGTCAAAATAGAAGTGACTATAGTAGAACAATAAAAAACCAAGCCAAGTTAATTGAAGTTGCAAAATACACACTAAATATGAGTTAAATTATATATGTATATTGTATTTCAATGCATAATGGCTAATTTTTGTGACTAATTTTTTTTTTCAATTTAATTATGTATTTTATTGATTGTTGGGAATTTTTTAAAAATGCTTAGAAAATTGACTCTTGTATCATTTTAATAGGAAAATACTCGTGATTTTTTTCACCTCTTTAAAAGTTGGCTCACAATACAAATTATATATATATATATATATATATATATATATATATATTGGTATTTTTAGTGGGAGTCAAATTATTGTGTGAGACTTCATTTTTCCAATAGATGGGACTTAACTATTTTTATCCAAACATTGTGGTGCCAGTCAATTTTAATTTGTTACCTTAGCTTCCCATGTGTTAATCACCCTACATCAGTGGAGAAGAGAAAACCTAGTGCAGTAGTGTTTCAGTCTAACCATCCATTTTCAAACTATATATTCTTTATCTCCTTTTTTTTTTTTAGTAGTGTCACCTAGTGTCTAAGTTTTGGTTTCACCGCATTTTTCTCTTTCCCACGTTATTATTACATTTCTCTAAATATTACAAAATTAGAAGAAAAAGATTACGTTTAATTATAGAAGATAAAACAAACTATTAAAAAAAACTTGAAAATTATTTCAATGACAACATTATTCGTTTTTTGAATAAAATTTGTGAAATAGTTCAAGCTTTACGAAATTAATAACTTATTAGTACCATGATATCTTGTAATTTTTTTCTATTTAAATTGACTCTTACTTTTTCAATTCTTTTTTTAATTTTTTGTTGTTTTTTGGATAATTTTTCTACTTAACATATTCTCTTTTCTTTTGTTATTTCTTTTCTAAAAAAATATGATAGAATCACTTCTACCAAAAACTTAAATTGATAAGAGAAAATAATATAAATTATTATATTTCTAATTAGTCTTCTCACGCAAATATATATATTTTTATTATTATTTTGGATTTACATGAATTTTTATATAGACTTTCTTTATATTTGATTTGTCTTATGCTAAAAAAGTTTTTGAGGGTTACCCATTCAGTATAAATCAAATTATATTCTAAACTTTTATATCACAAGCTTTAATATATAAAACTATTTTTTTTACAAAAATTTAAGTTGTTAAGCTGATAGAAAAGAGTAAATAATTGTTATATCTCCCGGAGGAAAAAGGATCAAAAGGTTGTCATCAAAATTTAATTTTGCACACATAATTTGCCATAAACTAGCTAACATACCATACCATGTACCTTGTGGCTGACCTCCAAACCCTAAATGAAACAAAAACCAAGGGAACAGGTTGGGCCACAACTTTATTAAATTAGGTGGATGCATGAATCACAAATAGTAGTTCGGATCAATGTTATTGCACCAAATGGGCAAATTAAAGCAAGACATGGAATTTAATTCCCATTGTCAAACAAACCTAACCACATGAAAATAAGGAAAAACACCAAAACTATCCATAAAAGATTTAGGCGCTAACGAAACTATTCATGAAAAAAAGAAACGAGTTTTTTACTAATGAAAAATGTGTTTTGTGTGATAAAATTATCCAAACGTCATTAGAGATTCATTGAATTTGGGTAGTTTTAGTAACGTTTTTTATAGTTTTGTCCAACGGATCTTTGTGAATAAAAAATCATTTTTTTTATAGATAGTTTTATCAGCGTTTGAATTTTTTCGGATAATTTTATTATTTTTTTCATAAAAATAAAGAGAAGTTAGTGCAAGTCATTTATGGCAATTATTTTTATATATGGCCATTTGTGGAAGACAAGTAATAATCAATGAACAGAATAAAGCCAAAAAAGTGGTACTAAGCGTTATACGTGGCTTGGCCACCGCTGGTCCCAACAATAATAACTACTCATCTGTTATCCCCTTGACATGAACACATTTTTGGGCACATTTTGAACCAAACATTGATTGAATTTAAATATGAATTATAGAATGATAAACACAAAATATAAAATTAAATATCTGTTTTTTTATAAGGAGAGGACCCGAGATCTCTTACAATAGAGGAGGAGGTAATGACATATGAGTTGTAGCTCATATATTATTATTAAATAATGAATATCAAATCTTAGTTACAAGTTAACTAATTTTGGTTGGTCTAGTGATTAGTTCACTAGTTCGTTTAAAAAAGTTTCGTTCTTTAAATTCCGTCTTGTAAATACAACAATCTATTGGCCAGTGGCAAACCCTTAAGCGAAGCTTAAATTTATGGCAGATTAGTCATCAACCTGCTGAGTTGGGAGATACCGTGAAAAACAAAAAAATCTTAATTATAAGTTTATTTACAATCTTTTATAAGAATCTATTTATTTTCTGTATCATTGTAAACCTTTGATTAGGGTTAGAGTTTACAAGTGAGTACGAGCTTATGAGCTGGATATCCATCGAGTAGTGTTAGCCTTCAAAGTGGCAACTTATCTGGGATTTGGCCTTTTTCACCCGCTTCGAATCAGTAGTGTGTTTCACTCGTTGTTAGCAAAACATGAGGCTTAGGACTTTCTTTTTTGTTTCTTTAGGTCCGCATCTTAGTTTAGGAAACCTCTGTTGGGGTTAGGTTATGTAATGTTAAGAGTCCATGTACTAAGTCTATGTTATATCTAATGCGTTATTGTTATGAGTTTAACTCCATTGCTTGTGTTTTCATGTTGTTTTCTGACTTATGATGATTTACTATTGAATGAAATTTTGTTCTCACATGAATATCAATGTTTATTGCTTCTGCTCATATTGCTTTTACGAATACGAAATGTTACGACGAACGTTTATAAACGACGAAAACGATGGGAAAATTCTTGACAGGCTTGTATCTATAAAATATTTATTCGTGGGTCTAGCTTGTCTATGGCCGACCAACTATGACAATTCACTAAAAGATATAATCGTGATGTAACATCCCGCTTTTCGATGTGACGCGCCATAGCCTACGAATGGGATGCCACACTTATCCTGACCTAAACTTCTACTTATCCGTGACTCACGAGCGATGTAACTTCTTTGACGATAGCTCCAGAAACGGGTGCTAAGGTGACAGAATCCTCACCAACTATTACGATCTGTGTGGAGGCAACGCGGAAAGCACACAAAAGGGTAGTGCAGGTTGCTTCGGAAGCCGTGACATTCGCTCGTGAGAAACCATACTTGGCTAGTTCCAAGTAGTCGTTGGGTACGGGAAGTTAACCGACGCGTGAGCTCACGTCCTGCGCTAGGAACCTTAGGCATGCATCATGATTTGTGTGTTGCATAATTGCTTTTGTTTTTGTTAGATTCTCTTAGTTTGCTTGCTTGTGTGTTTCCTCGTTTTCCTTGTGTGTTTTCTTTTCTCTTCTCTTCTTTTTATTTACTTTGTTCTAAGTGATATGCAATGGTAAATGATATGTGATTCCCTACTTGACGTAAGCCCTAGGATAGAGTACCCGTAGGAGTCGACTAAGAAAGTTAGGTTCTCACCCGCATTTTCTTATTTTTGACCCAGACGTAGATGTGAAACCAGGATCCGAATGCGACCTTAGCATACAAATAACAATTCAAAAAGAAAAATAAAAACAGTATGTACAGTATTCACAGACAATAAAAAACAAACAAATATTCTGCTTCCCCGGCAACGGCGCCAAAAACGTGACACGCCCGCTCGGGTGGGGATGCTTTCGTCGTTGTAGTTGAAAGCACCGCTCCCCTCACGGGCTGCGTCAGGATGTTTTAAAAAGAGGTGTCACAGGGTGCAACCAAAATACCGAGTATGTGACTCGGGTCGTTTTGCTCAGGAAGCGAAAGGGAAAGTCTGTTTTTGATTGGAATTGGTTGCAGTTGAGTTTGTTTGAAAGCAATTTGCAGGTTGAAAACAGTTGAAAGTAAATTGAGAGTAGTTTAAAGCAGTTAAAAACAGTAAAAAGCGGTAAAGGTTCTGATAATAAAAGGAGTATCCTGGCCGTGAGTTGAAATACTGTGCATCGCTATCATTGCTGCTATGTCCCAGATCGATTATACACCCCCTAGGAGGAACCTCTGCACATCCTTGACCAACTAGCTGTGTGGCAACGAACCCACAATATCGAGTCCAACTCACATAGGTGCATGTGTTGCTTGGAGTTCATGATTCAGCCCCCGACTCCCAAGAGTACCCGCTATCACCGGTACAATCCTGCTGTCACCAGGACCTCTTGCGCATATCTAAGCGAAATATGCAGCCTCTGATCTATGCCCAGGACTGACAAACTCTATAGGGTCCCCGCTGTCATCGGGTCAAACCTGCTGTCACCAGGTCCCCAAGCACTTGTGCCTGTTGTCACCGTGGCGAACCACGTACGGTAAGGAACTGCCACTATGCTAGCAGGGGTGTCTTACGGATAGCATTACGGGCTTAATCCGTTCCTTCCCCTCTGATCAATTTGGGACTCGCAGCTCTGGTCATTTGCACATCTCACCTCACAGCCGAGACACTATAGGACTCTACTCACTAATTGCGGAAATCATAAAAGCAAGAAAATAAATTGGCAGCATAACAGTATGTAAAAATCGCAGTTTGCAGGAAAATAAACGGACAGAATTGCGGTAAAGTAAATTGATTGAAATTGAAGTTCGACAGAGTAACAGTAATATAAACAAACAAGTAATAAAAATT
>JASCZI010090648.1:134723-145897 GCA_036250425.1 Stylosanthes scabra | reverse complement strand
TATAATATATATATATATATATATATATATATATATATATATATATATATATTTTGTTTGATAAACTTAGATTAAATCTTTTATTTATCTTATAGTATTTTAAATTATTAATTAACTTGTAATATTTTTCCAAAACATAGTTTATCCAAAACATACTTATTATTTAAATGTATCATAAATATATTTTATCCAAAATATATTTATTATTTATAGTATAGTTAACTATTACTTATAGTTAATTTATATTAAAATACTTTAGTAATTATTACTTCATAATAAAATAACTTTTATAACCATACATACATATATTTAATAAGCTTAAGATAAATCTTTTATCTATCTCGTAATATATTAAAATGTTATATAACTTATAATTTTCCAGGAAACATATTTTATAATAAGATAAGTACTATAAATATATTTATTACTTGTGATATAGTAAATTACTATTTTTAATTAATTTATTTTGAAAATGTTCATACTTCGAAAATACTTTTAATTAATATAATATAATATTTAATATATTAAATTATATTTATAGAACATTATAAGACCTCGACTTTCTGCTTTTCCCGTTTCTGACAGAAACGTGTGATTGCCTGTGGTTTTATGCCTTGATGACTAAGTGGTGTGATTAAGGGTCTTGGATACCCTAGACATGTTTGTGATGGAATTTGTTTTCACTATGTGCTCGTTTCGGTGATTTTTTGTTTTTAGTGACGGTACGCTTTTTGGCGACGGTTTAACCGTTTCGGCCGTCTTTAGAATGAACGGAGGATATCAGGAAAATATCTCCGATAGAAATTTATAATTTTCTAGTTAAGCTCAAGGGTGGCGAAATTCATAGTGTGAATTTCGGACCGTTTTTAGCGACGCTCGGTTCCGTCTCAAATCGTCCGGTCATAATTTCGGTAAAATGTAAGTTACGGCAGAATTCTAAAATTATAGCGCGATGCTATAATACGTCTTTGGACCTTAGTCGCCCCGTAGACTTGAGACGTAAAGCCAAGAATGCCCTTGAGACATTTTATGACACCTTCTAGCTTTTCTCTTTCTTACTTTTTGCTTTTTCAAACACCTTTTTGTAAATGCCTCTCTCTCATTGGTTGCATGGGTTAGATACATACAAAAGCTTACCATTTATTCTTTCTATACCACCTTTATCCATATAATAACATTACTTTATCCATTACATTTTATTTTATCATTTTATTACACCACCAAAATTACTACACACTTCATAACAAAAACAAACAAAAATCTCATGTTTGCCCACTACTCTAAGACCGTGGCTCACCCTCCCCTTTTTACCAAGTTATTCAACTTCATTTGATCATATTTACCCACACTTAAATTCATTTTACCATTCACTTAGCTTCATAACAAAAAATTCTATCAAAAACAACTCCACAAATCCTCTAACCTCTCTCATCATATTCGAATCCCTCTCTCTCCATATTCATCATCCATTTCAGATTTTTAACCCATAATAACACCAAAAGCACTTTCTCTCTCCCACTTTTAAAGATCAAACACCACCTTTATTCAAGAACACTTTGAATGTTCATATGAACATGATGAACATGAAGAACATCAAACCCTAAGTCCATACCCCAACATCATCATATTATACATCATTCTTCTCCTCTTATCACCCTCTTCACTATTATCATATTAGAAATAACAAAAACAAGCTCCTACACTCTCTTCAAGCCTTGGCCGAATCCACCATCATCATTTCTTCAAGATTTTTCATCAACAACAAGCTAGCTCTTTCTCTTCCTTTTGTTCGAAGCTTCACCATCCTTCTCATCCCCATTTCCTTTGATTTTTGAGAAGGTATGTGCAATACCATTCTAGTTTATGGCCCTAAAGAACCCATGCTCACATAAAGCTTCCATCTTGTTAAATATTTTTGTCTAGGTCTCAAGCTTAGGAGATCCTTGTTTGGCCGAAACCTCAAGGGTGTCATTGCTCATTTTTGTGCTAAATCAAGAGATCTACAAGAGGTAAGGGGGTTAAGGTCCTTAGATCTAATTGTTTGTGGTCTTAAAGCTTGAAAATAGTGAATATGCTAAAAGGCTTGGTAAAGGTTAAAGCTTTAAAATGAGTACTTGATGATATGCTTGAAAGCTTGAAGCTTTGTTTGAAAAATGTGTGTGCCATGCTTGTTTGAAAGCTTTGATATATGATGATGCTTGCTATGATTGATTGCTTGAGAATATAATGTTAAATGCTTTGAGAAAAGTGGTTGATATATATATATATGTTATGGCCATTCGGCCATATGCTTAAATTTGTTAAGCATTGATGATCAAAATTTTGATGGTTAAATGATATATGGCACTATATGAATTATGATACTAAATGGATTATTTGGCCGAGGGTTCTCATCAAGTTTGGGCAAAAATATAATAATTAAAAGATTTGCTAAGAATGCATAAAAATCGATTCTAAAAGATTAATATATTAAAGTATAAATAAATGTGTTTTTAAAGCTAAGGGTAAAATGGTAATTAAATGTGTTTTATAAAATTTCCAGATTTAAAGTATTTAAGTAAATATGTTTTGAAATGGTTTTAACCTCGGAAGTAAAAAGAAATAAGCTTTAAAGTGGCTTAAAGTATTTTTACTAGTTTTGGGGTAAATAGGGTAAAATTGTCTTTTAATAAAGTTTATTTTCAAAACTGTTTTTGTGGTGTTATTATGGTCATGTTATGTGTCTAAAACTGTTCTTGTGGGTTGTAGAGTGTTTGGCATAATTATTTAATAAAATTAACTTAAAAGTTGGTATTTTCGAAATTGGCCTAAAACTTGCAAGGGCAGAATAATCATTTCGAAAATACCTTTTTTCAAAACTGTTTTTACTGGAGATAGAGGAACATGTCAGTGATGAAATTCAACTGGTTTGACCTTCATAGGTTTTGAAACGAAAAAGTTATAAATATTTTCGTAAACTAGTGCATTTCGATTTTTAAGGGAAAATGGCAAGGGCAAAATTGTCATTTAAATTTAATATCTTTCAAAACTATTTTTACAGTGAGTAGAAATAAGTGTTAGAAGAAAAATGGCTTTGGTTTGGGTCGGAAGGATTTGAAATGAATTTTCTATGCGCGTTTTAGTAAACTAGTGTTATTTCGGTTTCTCGGAAAAATAATACTAAGGTTAAAAATGAGATTTAATCAAAATACCTTGGTTTTGGCAATCTTTAAAGAAGATATGTTTTATGAGTATAAAATGAGGTGTTAAATATATAAATTAAGCTAATTGAAAATATTCGTAAAGAATGCTTAGTTTTGAAGCTAGCTAATAATAAAAATAATAATTTAATGGGAGCTAATAACATGAATAATAGCTATGTTTTGGAAAATATATATATTTATAGTATTCATTATGATTATAAGAGAAGGCTTTTGGGAAGCTAATAATAATAATAATGATATTAATAATAATAACAATAATGCTAAACATATATAGATATGGCAAGGAAGATAAAAGGCCTATTTTACTATATAGTATTATATACTATTTTATATAAATATATGTGTTACATCATAAATGAGTTTTGCGAGGTGGGAGTACCTTAATGTAAGAAAGGCTAAAAGGATTTTGGTGAGATGTTAAGTTAAGCTATAAGTATCAAATATGTTTTGGAAATAAGGTTTACTTAATAAAAATGCTAAATGATGAACTTGGTCTTGAAAGCTAATAAAATATACATATAAGAATTTATATGAAAGCCGTAAGATTAAAAGTTACATATGAGAACATACAACGAGATACAATATAAGTTAATAAGAAGATGCTCACGACGATGAGGCGTCGTGTATTCATAAGCTACTAATCACATAGCTGTATTAGGTTTTCATAATTGAATCATATGAAATTAAGAAGTAAAAGCTTCAAGAAAGGTAATAGAGCATTTTGCACAAATAAGTTGATATATACGAAAGCCCCAAACTTGATAGAATGAACCTAGATGTGACAGTTGATTTCGATTCGGTTGGTCGGCTTGGTATGGGACAAGACGATCGAACCGGGTTTCTTTCTTGGGAATCGTTCATGGCTCTGGACCGGTTTAATCCCTTGAAATGGAATTGGGCTAGCATAGACCAAGTATCAGTTTTATCGGACTTGGGTCACAGTTAGACCGGTCGGTTCAACTAAGTTATGTAGACCGAGGTTTAACTTCTGACTACATCGACTATCCAGCTAACGGTTCTAAAGAGAGAACCGGAGAATGAATACAATGCTCTAAAGTAATTGGGAATTGCAAGGACCGGGTGTCGTCCCGCTTGTTTAAGGAATATGCGTGGAAGAAAATAATTTGAGATGGCACTAAACGATCATCATGTTCCTCCTGTTGATGCGGTTTGCCGTAGATTATATTATTATCGGTGACGGGATCCTCACCTTAATTTGGCCGTAGTACCTGGGGTACATCTTGTTACATGTTCTGGGAACATGGCCGCTTTGGACGAGGTCCACAACATTTGACGGGAGTGAACCATACTGGGGTTTATCCCTAAGTAATCGTCGGTTGCAGGAAGTAAACCGACGCATGAGCTCATGGCCTGCATTTAGGACCAGGCATGCATCATCCTTGTTTGCGCATTTGATTGTGTGAGTTTATTCGCTCTTCAATGTCTTGGTTGTTTTGAATGCTTTGTATGCTTGTGTGTGTCTTCTTTTTCCTAAGTTCTTTCTTTATGCTATGCTCTGCTGTACTACTTGCTCCGCTATATGAGTCGCTATAAGCATTGTTGTTACATAATACTCTACCTACGTGATGTGAGCCCCTAGGATAGAGTAGTTGACCTAGGAGTCAACTGGGAATGATAGGTTCTCACCCCAGGTTTCTTTCTTTAACCCACGCGTAGATGGGAAGTGGTGTCATCTACTACGAATACGAGAAGAGTGAGAAGTTCGAGGATTACGATATGAAAGCTGATGCTGAGCTGGGAACTTTCAAGATCAGACGCTATCACTTTGATGATGAATCTTTCGTTCATCCTCTCCATAGTGTTCGGTTCGACCCTGATCGTCCGTACGAGATTCTGATTGAGGCGCTGATGGCTGATAAGATTCTTAGTTCTTCCAAGGATGAGAAGTCATCTACCAGGAGATCTAGTTCGTCCAGACGCCCTACGCCGCACTACTCTTCGAGAAGAATGCCGATAGCCCAACGTGAGCGTTCAACTTCATCCGTCAAGGGTACTCGCTCCTTCCGTTATGGTACGACTAGTAGCTCATTGAGGAGGACGAGGAGTTGGGAACTCATTTCGCCATCCAAAGGTTGGATGTGCGACGGAGATGACGAAAAGGAGATTGGAGGGATGGAACCCTCTGCTAAGAAGGATGAGTCTAGTGAGGAAGATTCGGAAGAAGAGGAACCGGAGGAAGAGGATAACCCTGAATATGGGATTCCTGCTACACCTTCCTTGCCGATGGATATTGATGCTGAGGATGACTACCTACATTACATCGAAGAGCTAGAACGCCCTCCTGAGCCTTCCCCTCTTCGTAGCAGCCAAGCTTCTGTACCAGATGTACCAGTGGAGGCAGCTGACCGATAGACCGACAGTTGCAATGGTTCAAGCTGTACCGTTAGGTGTTGTTTTCGTTGTTGTTGTTGTTTATTTTCTATTCCTAGTCCCGAGTCCTAGCTTAGGAGACCTGTGTATGTGAGGTCAGGCCGGGTGAATCTATTACAGTTTGGTATCTAGAGTCTGTAAGGATAATGTTGTTGTATATGTTATATATATTATCTTGGGATTTCTTCGTTTATGAAGGAGCCGCTATATGTATATATATTGCTTGCTTATATTGATTGATACGCTAACACTTTCCATGATAGGCTGCTATGTAATAATATGGTTTAGAGTTTTAGAAATTTTTAGGTTAGGAAATGTGGTATCACGATCGTAAGAAGTGTCGTGACATGCTGAAAATCGGGGTGTTACAAACATAGTTTAATTTATTTATTTCCAGAATTAAGATACTTAGTTAAATCTTTCTTTGACCTTAAGTGTTATTTCTTGAAAACCCGAAATACACTAGTTTACGAAAAAGCACGTAACTAATTCATCTTAAAACATTTTCAACCCAAATCAAAGGCATTTCACTCCTAACACATATATCTATCCACTGTAAAATCAGTTTCGAAGAATATTAAGTTTAATAGACAATTCTGCCCCTGCCAATTTCCTTAGAAACCCAAAATGCACTAGTTTACGAAAATATTCATAACTTATTCATTTCAAAACATTTTGAAGTCAAACCAGTTGCATTTTGTCACTGACATATGCCTCTATCTACAGTAAAAACCGTTTTGAGAAAGAATACTTTCGAAATGATGATTCTGCCCTTGCAAGCTTTAGGCCATTTTCGAAAATACCAACTTTTGTATTATTTTCTTAAAATAATTTTACCAAACATTTTCTAAAATACAAGGACAGTTTTGAACTCACAATGCACCCATAATACCACTACAAAAACAGTTTTGAAAACAAACTTTATTAAAAGACCATTTTACCCTTTTTACCCCAAAACTAGTATACCAATTTAAAATCACTTTAACACTTATTTCTTGCAACTTTAAGGTCAAACCACTTCAAAACTCATTTAATTAAATATTTTAATTCTGTAATTTTTATAAAACACATTTAATTACAATTTTGCCCTTTACTTGAAAATACATTTATTTATACTTAAATAGATTAATCTTTTAGAAACTGATTTTCAAGTATTATTAGTAGATTTTATTTTTATTTAATCTTTGCCGAAACATCTCTTAAACCCTCGGCCCTCAACATATATGTTTCATTTTGATCATCAAAGCTTTATCCTTTTTATTTTCAAGGGCCTTTTTGGCCACAACACATAATATAGCATTTTTCACAAAGCTTTCACACAATATTTCAATCATTCAACATAGTAAGCATCATCTTAAGATAAAGCATTCAAGCAAGCATAGCACACACACTTTCAAGCTTTAACATTAGACAAACACCTTCAAGTTGGATCTTCACCGAGCCTTTTTTTTAGCATATGAGTTATTTTTCATAACATGGTGACCAAAAATACCTGCTATGGACCCTAACCCCCTTACCTCTTGAAGATCACTTGAAATAGCCAAATAAATGGACAACAAAGCCCCTTGATATTTCGGTTGAACAAGGATGCCCTAAGTGTGAGCCTCGTAATTTTAGCCAAGCAAGTGACGATAACTTAAATAATTTTGGAGTACGAAGGAAATTAGATTGAGAGTATGATAATGAAGATAACTAGTTTTAGGACGCGAATACGAACACCTTCGTTAAAATTTAGCCCGGAACGGACCAAACCACGAAATTACGAAAATGCCACTCGTTAGTGACTATAAGAGGAGAACCAACACCCAATTCAGCTCATTTTCCTTCTTCATCTTCGACCAAAAATGAGAGAGAGGTGAGCCAGAATTGATTGAAGAATTGATTCCAATCAATTCTTACACCGCGCGCGTCAACTTCCGGTCGCGATAACTTTTGATCCAGAGTTCCGATTGACGCACGGTTTACGACTACGCGAAGCTCTCGTTGTCCTCTTCGAATCTATCATACATGCAAAACGTGGGTAAGCTTCCTCATATCTCATTTCCTTTCTCAAAGTTTCTGCTCGAAAATGGCTTGACCACTTTGCATGTTCTTGAGTTCTATGAATTAGGTTATGATCTAGCATGCTTTTGAGCATGGTAATCGAAGCCACTGAGCTAAGATATTCCCGGTGAGACGTTTCTAACCCTAGACTTGATTTTAATTAGGTTTTGGAGTGGTTTATGTGATGTTGTGTTGTGTGTATGTTGTTGAAATGTGTTCTAGATGAATAGAGTTGGAGGATTGGAGGTTGATATCGTGAATAGGGGCTAAGAACGTAGGATGAACGTGCTTGGATGCTCGATGGCGCAACCGTGGATCGCGTGAATACATTGAGCTTGGCGTCCAGGTACGGATTTAGATTCAAGGTTGCATTATTTACTCTCATATGATTGCCTAGGTTAGTTGAACCTAGAACGAAAAATTGGTTGAAATCATAATGCTGATAAATGATATGAAATGAAGTGATGTTTGTATGTGACTTGTTGATTTCGTGCTTGTTTGATGATGATGTGTATAAGCATGTTGATTTCTGATGATTATGTGTTTGCGGCTTAATGCCAAACTGCTGTTACAACTGATCTTAGGCTATACATGAGATGGTTTTCACATGAGCAAGATGCATTTTGAAGAAAGACCTTGGTTTTAAAGAAGAAATTGATGGTGGTAGGTTTTGGTTTGGAAAGCAAAAGGGATTTGAGTGTTTCATACTAGAAATGTGATTTTGAGCTGCAGCGAATTGATTCTATCCTTAATAGAGTCGACTCACAGGGCCTATTTTACAACGAAAATAAGATTTTGAGAGCAGAGAGTCGATTCTCACCTGTGGTGAATCGATTCGTATTTGTACAGAGACCAAAACCTGCCATCTCAAATCGATTCAGTGAGAAATAGAGTCGATTCCAATTTGTGGACTTAACGAAGGAAAATATTTCAAAATCTTCAAATCGACTCGATGTGTTTAAAAATCGATTCGTTTTCTGGCAGAGAGCAACAAATTTTAAAATGGATTTCATGGATCGATTTGGTAGAGGTCCGAGTCGACTCTATCTTTAAAAATGGTTTATTCTAACGACCTTCGAGTCGATTCTTGAGTCTATGGAATCGATTCGTCAAGGCTTAAATTTAAATTTAACGTTTAAAATCCTTTTAGAGTCTACTCCACTCTTCCAGAATCGATTCCAATGTAAATTGACTTGGTTTTCACAAATTTTCCACTAAGAAATTGCTTGCTACATCTCATGTATAGTGATGCCTAAGTTTTTATATTAAACTTACACCGTGAGCCTAGGTCTGGAGGGGCCTGCGGGCTAACGACTCGGCTTACGGCAACAGCGGACCATCAGGGTTATAAGCAAAAGAGGGGGTCAGAGAGCCTGTCCATCTTGCTTATCTTAGGCTTTAGTATGACGATATATGAGAAACCCCCAATTTATGAAAGGAGAAAAGTATGAACGGTCGTAAATGATCGGGGCCCAGTGGAGGTCCTCGGGGAAGTACAACCGATGGTTATCCGGTGCTAGTTTCGGATTTATCGGGCTTGGCTATAATAACTGACCGGGTGAGCTCATCTTAGCCTATAGGAATAGACATACATCATGCACATTTGTTTGACATTGTTTGGGTGTGCCTTCTTGCATATTGCTTGCTGATACGCTCCGATCTCGGCAAGTGCACCGAATCGTACAAGTAATACCACGGTGAGGTGGGTATCGGTCCCACGAGGAATAAAGGACTAAACAATACTATCTATTAATTATTCTATTCAGATCAAAATAAAACCTTGAGAGAATAATGGTGATGAACACGAAAATAATAAGAAAACAGGGAGCAGAAAATTACTTGAGATGAAATCAATGGAATGAGATGTTAAGAGTTTCGAAGATGTTTTTCCCTTGAGGGCCAATGCATACATTCGAATACCAATTCTAGGTTCTCAGTTATCAAGCACAACGAATCTAGTTTAACCAAGCCCTAATCTCTTAGTAACTTAGTTTCTATTTACCTAATCAAAAGCTAATCTCTTAGTCAATCAATCAAATAAATAGGTGAAGATCTAAATTAGATTCTAATCCTTATGAGTCTCAAAAGTGATCCTAGATTAGATTAAATGTCACTCTATCCAAACTAGTTCTAATCCAATTTTAACCCACAGAATTATAGTTGCATAACAATTAGCTTGACTATCTCTAGTTAGACCTAATTGATTATGTGATTCAATTTCCAGCTAGCATAAATTAATATATCTCTCAATCTAATTAATCTAGCCCTAGACAAGTTAAGAACACCTCTCAGTGATTCTAAAGTATTGGGATGAAGAACAGAAAATTAAATCATGCATTGAAGATAACTGAAAATACCTCAATGAATTAATAAACGAATGTACATAGTTGACTACCTCATGCCGGGTGAACAAAGCTCATCACCCTTAACAATGGAGTAGTTTAGCCTTGCATAATGAAAACTAGATCTAAGAATAATGGAAAAACGTCTATGCTGAAGTTCCTAACCCTAATGGTTAAGTTACTTCTTATACCTATCCTAATTAAAATTCAAATTAAAATCTAATCATATCTGATGCATGTGCATCTTGGGTTGTTTTTAGCTTCAATTTCTCTTTAGTATTGCTATAATCTTGGTGAATTATTGTTATTAATTGATCAATCAAAAAAACTTGATGTTCTTTGAGTTGTGTTTGTGTTTTTAGATGATTCACTAAGAGTTTTAGGTAATTAAAGACCAACTGAGAGGGATTGAAAAAAGGAGAATGAAGAGGAGAAGAAATCAAGAAATTGGCTAAGTATCATTGCCCACGTATAACGTGGTTAAAAGCCAAAAGCCCAAAATGGGTAGTAGCTACACGTTATACTTGAGCTCCCCACGTCATACGTGGGAATCAAAGCCTCAAATGCCAAATTATGACAGAGAGCACACGTTGTACGTGGCTCCTCACGTCATACGTGTGCCATTCAACATCCAAGAGGCATTTTAAGGCAGAAGCTACACGTTATACGTGCATACATGACGTCATACGTGGGAGTTCTTGAAGAAGAAGCCAAATTGAGACAGAAGCCCCACGTTATATGTGGGAGAGAGAGGCAAAGCAACGTCAGTTATCCATTCCAATCCAATCCAAGTTGTTATGCCTCAGTCATATTCATTAATCAAGGGCTTAATTGGAAGATCACAAGATATGATTGATTGAAGATTCAAGAGAAGCAAAGGGCTTGTAACTATAAGAGATAAGATTAGGATTAGATTAGATTTGAATTTGATTTGATTTGTAAATCAGTTTTAGATTAGTTTTAGGAATACAAAAGAGAGTTTTTCTCTCAGCACAGAGGTTACCTAGCTAGTTAGAGGTTCACTTCATTATTCTTAGGTTTTAGTTTTCATCATGCAAGGCTAAACTACTCTATTGTTAAGGGTGAGGAGCTCTGTTCACCCAGCATGAGGTAGTCACTATGTACATCCGTTTATTAATTCATTGAGGTATTTTCAGTTATCTTCTAAGTATGATTTAATTTTCCGTTCTTCATA
>JASCZI010090648.1:98124-118464 GCA_036250425.1 Stylosanthes scabra | reverse complement strand
AGTTGCATAACAATTAGCTTGACTATCTCTAGTTAGACCTAATTGATTATGTGATTCAATTTCCAGCTAGCATAAATTAATAGATCTCTCAATCTAATTAATCTAGTCCTAGACAAGTTAAGAACACCTCTCAGTGATTCTAAACTATTGGGATGAACAACAGAAAATTAAATCATGCATAGAAGATAACTGAAAATACCTCAGTGAATTAATAAACGAATGTACATAGTTGACTATCTCATGCCGGGTGAACAGAGCTCATCACCCTTAACAATAGAGTAGTTTAGCCTTGCATAATGAAAACTAAATCTAAGAATAATGGAAAAACGTCTATGCCGAAGTTCCTAACCCTAATGGTTAAGTTACTTCTTATATCTATCCTAATTAAAATTCAAATTAAAATCTAATCATATCCTAATCTAATCCTAATCTTATCTCTTAAAAATTACAAGTCTTATCTTCTTCTCTTGAGTCTTCAATCAATCATATCTTTAATCTTCCAATTAAGCCCTTGATTAATGGATGGAATTGAGACCTAACAACTTGGATTGGATTGGCTTTGATAAAAATCTGGACGTTGCTTGAGTTGGTCCCCACGTATGACGTCCCTACCCCACGTATAACGTGGGGTCTCTGCCTCAAATGGCTTCTGTGACGCCAAGCCTCACGTATGACGTGGGAAGAGTCACGTATAACATGTACTCTCTGTCGAAGTTGGCTTTGTGGGTTTTAATTCCCACGTATGACGTGAGAGTCCCACGTATAACGTGGGCTTTCTGTCCATTTTTGCAATCTTTGATTTAATTCCCACGTATGACGTGGGCTCTCCACGTCATACGTGGTCTTCAACACTTAGCCAAATTTCTCTTTTCTTCTCTGCTTCGTTCTCCTTTCTTCAATCCTCTTTGTTTGTTCTTTAATCACCTAAAATCCTTTGTGAAACACTCTATAAACATAAACAAAACTCAAAAGAACATCAAGTTTGTTTGATTGACAAATTGAGAGTATAAATCACAAGAATAATCACATAATTAAAGAGGAATTGAAGCTAAAAACAACCCAAGATGCACACGCATCACTTGCTAATTGCATTGTAATGAATGTTTGTGTATTCTGCTGGTGCTTTGAGACTTGCTGTTGTGTTTGGAATGAAAGATCTAAGTTAGACACGGATTGGTGAGGGTTAATGAATGGTAGAACTATAGTGCTAGGTTAGGTAACTCTAAACTACACGGCTAAATGAGAGACGACTAGAGATGCCTTGTGCGATTATGCTAGAGCAGATAATGTAGGTTTGGCGTTTTATCCGTACTGAGAATCCATGGGTTGGGGATTCTCACTCGGTATATTATCAGACTTTTCAGGTACAGGTTCAAGCTTGGAAAGTTGACGAAGCCCTCCTGAAGAATCTGTGTGTCTAGTCTCTCGAATGATCGAGTCATCCGCTGTGTCATACGGAGAACTAGGTGAGGTCATTTGTATAAGTATGTAGAAGTTGTATTTAATGTCGAACCTAAGCTTCGCAGGTTCTGTTGAGTTTGAGTACTTGTATAAGTTATGAAGAGTATGTATTTTCTTATTCATCTAATATGTATTTACGGTGGTCTTGGCTCTATTTTGTATAAAGTTTTCTACCTATTAAAGATATACGATTCGAGACTTTTGCGGTTTTCGGATTTAGTATAATTGTAAGGTTGTCTGTAGTTAATGACGCTTCGATATTGAACAACCATGTACACATCATGGTTGGGTGATATTGGGGTGTTACACTAAGCTTGAGTCCTAAACAAAAATATATGACAAAATGGAAGCTTATGTGAGAGTAAGGGTTCTCTAGGATCATAAGCTAGATTAGTCTTACATTTACCTTCTCAAAAATCAAAGGAAATGAAGACAAGGAGAGGATGATGCTTCGGACAAGAGAAGATGAAGAAGCAAGCTTGATGTTGATGAAAAACCTTGAAGAATAATAGCTAGGGTTTCGGCCAAAGAGGAATAGAATGAAGGAGCTTAGTGTTGTTGATTCTAGAATGATAGAAATGAAGAGAAGATTAAGAGAAGAAGAATGATGGGTTTGGTGGTGATAAAATGTGTGTTTAGGGTTTGGGTGTTCTTCATGGTGTTCATGAAGTTCATGTTGGTATTCAAAGTGTTCTTGGTAAAAAAAAGTGGTGTTTGATCTTTTTAGGTAGGAGAGAGGTGTTTTTGGTTTTTTTGATGAAGTGAAATGAAATAAAATATGAGTGTAGACGGGGAGAGAGTGTACGATCATGAGGAGAAAAAAGTGAGTGAGTTTTTGTTGTAGTTTTTGGTAAGTGTTTGTAAGAATGAAAAAGTGAAGTGGGGTTAGTTTTTGGTGTGTGATTATAGGAATAAAATAAATTGAGTAAGAGAGTGAGAAAGAGAGAGAGAGCTACGGATGAGTGGGGAGCAAGTAGGAGGAATTTTTTTTTATTTTTGTTATGAAGAGTGTTGTAATTTTGGTGGTGTAATGGTAAAAGAAAAATGGTAAAATAAAATGAAATAGATAAAGAATTATTATTATATTGATAATGGTGGTATAGAAAGAATAGAGAGTAAGCTTTTGCATGTATCTAAGCCATGCAACTAGGGATGGGAATGGGCCAGGCTACTCGACGGGGGCTCGTGGCTCGGCTCGTCTCAGGCTTGGCTCGGTTCGTTTCATTAAATAAGCCAGGCTTAGGCTTTTGTTAAAGCCTTTTTATTAAACAGGTCAGGCCATAGGCTTTAAAAAAAGCCTATAAAGCTCGTTGGGCCGGCCCGCCAAATTATTTTTATTAAATAAATTATTCTTAGTTATTTTCAACTGTTCATGTATGATAAATCCCAAAATAATCAATAATAAAAATTGAAAAATAGTCTAAACTTGTATTAAAGAAAAAAAGCCCAAACTTGTATTAAAAATAAAATAAAAAAAGGCTGAGTCTAAACTTATATTTTTTTGACTACAGTTTGATAGTAAGTATAGTTATATGATATTATATGCGATGAAAGATGGCTATATTATTGAATTATAATTTACAATGAATTATAAATTCTAAAATGCTTTTGGTGGAAATCATTTTTATTTATAATTTCTATAGTAAGCTTTTTTAATATAGGCTCGTGGGCTTAACAGGCTTTTAAACAGGCCAGCATCAAGCCTAAAAAAAAGCCTACAAACAGTAACAGGCCTAGGCTCGGGCCAAATATTTTCGATATGGGCCAGGCTCGTCTAAGCTAAAGCTCGGCTCGGCTCGGCCCATTCCCATCCCTACATGCAACCAATGGGGTGATTGCTCAGTGGGAAAGGTGTAAGAAAAAGTAAAAAGTAAGAAAGAGAAAAGCTAGAAGGTGTCATAAAATGTTTCAAGGGTATTCTTGGCTTTTCGCTTTAAGTTTAGTGAGACGATCTAAGGTCCAATACGTATTATAGCGTCGTGCTATAATTCTACAATTCAGTCGTAACTTACGTTTTACCGAAATTACGACCGGACGATTCGCAACGAAAACAAGCGTTGCTAAAACGGTACGAAATTCACACTAAGAATTTCGCTACCTTCAAGCTATCAACTCGAGCTTAATTAGGAAATTATAAATTTCCAACGAAGATATTCTCTACGATATCTTCCGTTTATCTAAAAGATAGTCAAATATGGTTAAATCGCTGCTAAATAGCGTATCGTCGCTAAAAATAGAAAATCACAGAAACAAGCTGATAACGAAACCAAATCACATAACAAACATAATTAGGATATTTGAGTCCCCTAATCACGCCAATAGTCACCCAGAAACACAAAATCACAGACAGTCACACGTTTCTGTCAGAAACGGAAAAAGCAGAAAGACGGGGTTTCACAGTATTAGTTCTAAGTTACGCATGTATGATGTTTACGATCTATATATATCGACAGGCTTATATATAAATATTATAGTTAAATAAGTAGAAGTTTAGGTTAGGATAAGTGTGGCATCCCGTTCGTAAGTTATGGTGCGTCACGCCGAAAAGCGGGATGTTACATGTGACTTGCCGGAAGTTGGGTCGTTACACTTCTCGTCACGTACTATGAAAGACTCAACGAGCGACATCATTGGATCCACATAACAAAGCAAAAACAAGTTATTAGGTTGTATCATAGATTCATAGCACATTAATTAAACCCTTTTAATTTCTCCTTTAAAAAAATAAAATAAAATAAATGAGCTTGTTAATTGATATTCAATCTGAGACATCAATCAAAATGCAACTTATTTGAGCCACTCATGTTTTCACATCAACTAATAAAAATATTATTATTAAGTGCTGGCCAAAAGAATTAATTGTACTTGTCATGTAACACTTCTGTTCAATAATTATAAATGACCAAATAATGTATTCAACCAAGTTAAATTCGCATAACTATGCCTCTTTTTTGCATCGTCTTTTTTTTCTGTGTTATCGCCGCCGCCGTCGTCAATATTAGAGACACTTTAGAACTAACTGAAGAATATTATATTAGTATACATACAAGAATTTTTTTTGTGACTATTATATATACAAGAATACGAGAAAGTTTGGTATATACATTTTTTTCTTTCAAAAATAATTTTTTATATAATTTATAAAAAATATATTTTAAATTATTTCCAAAACTTAAACCGTTATAAATTATTTGTTATTTTAACCAATTTGAGTCCCATTAAATTCAATGATAATTGGTCCATTCTGATTGTAAAATACAAATAACTAATTACTTTGGTAGTTGAGAGAGACCCTTGGTTATTTAGTGCGAATATTTACGATTATCTAATAACCAATTCATCATATGACATATAATCATAAGGTTTTTGTATAAAATCAAATAGCTTTATTATATGAAATAAAAATATGATTTTAAATATTCATAGAATTCAAGAGGTAACTAAATTTAATTGAAACAATAAACTATTCTAAAACGAAACACTTTTCTTTTTTATACCAACAAAGAAAATAACTCGTAACTCCTGGTAGAAAGAAGGGACATAAACTAATTAAGCAATGAAGATAAAAAATGTTGGGTGATTGCGCAAATAATATCAAATTATTATGATAAGTCTATATAATAATAACTAAATGAACTATTGTAATTTAATTTGAGGTGTGATTTTAATAAAAGAGAGAACAATGGCTAGGAAGAATGTTGCAATTACAGTGCTGATATTTATTGTGATAATTTGTTCAAATATGTACGAGTTGAATGGTAATAATGGTGTTATTATTAAAGGACCTTGGACAACGTTGGCAGATTGTCACGAACAATGTCTTAAAAAATTTCAAGATCATCGGATGAAGTTGAAAGAGTGCTTTTTTAAATGTTGTATGACTGACTGCAAGAAACGCTATTCATCAGGTCATCAAGATATGTTGTTGAATATGTGCGAGAATCAATGTCATACTTTCTGGGGTTAATACTTTAGAAACAATAATTATTGTAAGTTTTCTATAAACATTTGATGTAATAATTTGTCCACTCTTTCATAAATATCCAAAAATCAATAGATTAACAATAAAATTAAAAGAAAATCTATTATGTTCCACTTTTATTGATTCTTTTTTATACATTCAATCTATTATATTTAATATATAGAGAAAGTTTAAGAGACATCCATTTTTATTTATTAGTAGGTAATTTTAGCTATAACATATATTTGCTTGTGTATTTAGATTTTTTTTCACACTATCTAAAAAAATTATACTAATAGTTAAGTACTATAGGTCAAAAAGAAGTAATTATATTTATGATATAGTATTCCTCTTGATAAATGCATAAAAAGAATTCATAACTCCCTCTAAATTAAAACAAAAGGCAAAAGAAATTTGAGAGATGAATAAATAAGATTTTAATATTATGATTTTTCTACGAAATATTTGTGGACATCTTTACCTAAATTGTGCAAGTATTTATGTCAATTTTTTTCTTTTTTTAATCAAGAGATTGAAGTCTTCCATACATAGAAGGATGAAGAGAAATAAGAGGATGAGGAGAAAGAAGAGAAGATGATAACGATGATGACAAGGATGAGAAGAGAAAGGAGGAAAATAAGGCGTAGAAAGAAGAAGATGACAACGACCTTGTCACAACCATAGAATGAGTAAAATATGTTGAGTGATCGAGGGATCAAAGAGAAGCATTGATACCTTGTGAAATGAGAGGAAGATTGTAATGATCATTCACTGCTCAAGTTAGCTATATAGATATCTGCATACGTTGAATCTTCTAGAAATTACTCTAAGTAACTAAGGTAACCAACTATAACAAAATTGATAACTTACAATGCAAGCTAACAAACTAACTACTCAATTGAATGGTAAACTGATAAACTACTATTAACATCTTCCCTCAAGTTGGAGCATACAAATTGTATGTTCTTAACTTGGCCATGAGAAACTGGAACTGAGGAGCCGGAAGAGTTTTGTCAATGTGTCTGCCAATTGATGTTTGATTGGCAAGCATACAAGCTTTAGTCCATGCAGCCTCTCGATCTCGAATGAAGTAACAATCCATCTCAATATTATTCAATCGTTCATGCAATGCATGATTGGAACCCATTTGAATTGCTGATAAGTTATCACAAAACAACATACCAAACTTAACCTCAATTCCAATGAACTTCAGTAGTGGTATAATGGAAATGATCTCACATGAAGCATTTGCTTCTGCCCTGTATTTAGCTTCTATGGAGCTTCGGAGGACTATGTCTTGTTTCTTACTTTTTCAAGATACCAAAGAATCACCTAAGAAGGTGCAGTACCCAGTACTTGATCGTCAAGGCAACTCCCCCAGTTTGCATTAGCATACATGGAGAGATAGAACTTGGAACTTTCTAAAAATAGAATTTCATGTCCTAGGGCACCTTTCAAGTAATGCAATACATGATGGGCTGCATTAAGGTGTGGCATTTGAGGATCAGACATATACGAAGCTAGTTTAAAAAATGCAAATGTTATATATGGCATTGAAATAGTTAAGTACATGAGCTTGCCAATGAGCCTTCGATAGTTCAAAGCATAAGGAACATGTTCACCTTCTAATGCTCTCAACTTAAGATTGGCTTCCATCAAAATGGCAACTGGCTTGCAACCTAAGTAACCAGTGTCCTCTAACCATGAGAGTGTGCACTTTCTCTGTGTTAGTGAAATGCCCTTCTCAGACTTATGATATAACATTTCAGAAGGTGACTTTTATTGTTGAAGCTGACTTGGGGTTCTGTTGATCAGAAACACTGCTATGAGTATACATTCTCCCCAAAATGTTTGTAGCACTTTGGACTGAAACAAAATGGCTCTTGCAATATTCAACAAATACTAGTGTTTCCTCTCTACCATTACATTTAGCTGAGGACGATTAGGGAAAGAAAACTAATGAAGAGCTCCTTTTTGCTGCAAGAAAGAAGTGAGTGCAAGCTCCTTTACATTATCTGACCTGAAACATGTAATCTTTGTACGAAGCTGAGTTTAACTTCTATCAAAGAATAAAAATTTTGTTAGCATTTTACCACTTCAAACCTGTTAGTCAAAAAATATATCAAACAAAAATGGGTTGCATCATCAACAATAATTAGAAAAAAAAAATCACTTTCCATTATAGGTAGGTACTCGATAAGGTCCCCAAACATCACAATGAACAAGCTCAAACGTATTTTATGACATATTATTATGTTCTTCAAATGGAAGTTTCCTAAATTTTTCTAACGGGCATATTTCACAGTCTTTACAATCAACTTCATTTGACAAATTCAAGATATTTTCTAACACTTGCAAGACTCTAGAAGAGACATGACGCAATCCTGTGTACCACGGATGACAATTACACATATTTATTGAATTGAAACTAAACTAGACCTTGATAAGTCATGATGCTTTGAATTGGTTGGGGATGATTTGAAGATATAGAGTCCTTGCTATAATTCACCTCTCCCAATCATATTATGTGACTTAGTGTCCTAAATAGTGAAGTAATAAAACCCAATAGTGAATATGATATTAGTGTTAGACAGAAAAGAAAAGCCAAAATTGACAACAAATTTACAAAGAAATTGGAGACATGAACAACATTATGTAAAGAAATGTTCTTGTCGACATGTATTGTGCCTATGAAATTGGCAATGAAGGAATCACCAGAAGGTAGAGAGATAAAAATGTTGAGAAATGTGAATAGAAGAGAACAAAGAAAAATCACATGCTATATGAATGGTTTCAGCACTATCTAGTATTCAAGAATCTTTTGACAAATTTGACCTTGTTATGGATGTATTGAGAACAATACCTGCTGGAGTAGTCACCTCTGTGGACCCCTGAGAAAGGATTTCCTGAATCTTTGAGTTATGTAACACAGTAAGAAGTTATTGCACTTGCATGGGAAAAATGTTGTTCCTGAGTTGCCTCTGAACCAGAAACATGATTGACAAAAGGCCTAGTTTTCCCATAGTTGGATGGATAAGCATGAATCTTATATCACTTATCAACAGAGTGACCAAGAATACCACAATGTGAATATATTGTACGATCTATTTTTCTGCACATTTTCCCTTTTCCTGAGACTGCGCCTGTTGCTAATTGTTCTTAGCATATTAGGCTATCAGGTTTCAGGATGCTGTTGTTCCCATAGCTCAATGTTTCTCTTGTGTGATTAGAGAAAAAAATTTTATTGATTGCAGGGAGAGGTTCCATTAGAAGAATTTTTGGCAACAAATCTGATAATAAGATTCATTTAGTCCCATCAAAAAATAACGAACATATTTAGGTTGTAAGAATTATTACATCACCTTTGCATCAATACAGTTGCATTGCACTGGTCTATAAGAACTGAGCTCATCCCAAAGAATCATAACTTTGGTAAAATATTGAGAAACAGTCATCGCACATTGGCAGAGAGTGATTGATTCACGTTTGAGCTTGAAAATAACTGGTCCATTTCCATGTTGGAAGCGTTCCCTCAAATTATTCCATAACTCTGCAGTTGAAACAATGTAAACCAAAGAAATAACAATTTCCTTTGAAATTGAGTTCAAAATCTACATGCTAACAACATCATCAACACACTGCCAGTTCTTGAATTTCTCTGGTTCAATGGTAGGATCTGGCGAAGGAATAGTGCCAATGATGAATACATGTTTTCTCTTGGCATTCAAGGTTTTTCTCATTGCATGGCTCCAGGAATGATAATTTTCTTCAATAAGGGATTGTGTCACAATGAACAAATTTGGTTGATCTGCCGATGAAAGAAGATAAAGATCAGCGATCATTGAAGATGTTGGAGTTTTTGTAGCTGTAGGATCCATGAATCTGTGATGTAGATTCATAATTTTCTTTTCTCAAGTTCGTTGTTCAGAAATGAAAATATTTTTCCAAAGAATGGTGGTGAAGTAATCAAATCAAATCTCAACAATCTCTATCCTAAGAACCAAGAAGAGGAGAAGAAGAAGAAGAAGAAATAACTTATGATACCATGTTGAATGATCGAGAAATCAGAGAGAAAAAATGATACTTTGTGAAATGAAAGGAAGATTGAAATGATCATTCACTGCTCAAGTTAGCTATATATATACATGCATATGTTGAATCTTCTAGAAACTACTCTAACTAATAATTGAGATAACCAACTATAATAGAACTGATAACTTACAATGTAAGCTAATGGATTAACTACTCAACTGAATACTAAACTACCTACGATTAACAAAATAAATAGTTTGACTCTTTGAGCAAATTTCATTATGTTTTTTAGGGGAAGTAACATTTTTTATTGAAAGCATGTACACACGTTTTTTGCTTAGAATAGTTTTTGTTGTGACCGAACCTACTCATTAGGTTTAGTTGCAGAAAAAAATGCACATGTAGTACTACTGTTGAATATTATATCTTATAATTTTATATTCTATGCATGTTTTTAATTCATTAATATAAAAATTAGTCTGACTAGTTGATGCCACTCCCTTAGACCACTCGAGATAATCTAACTTTAGAAAATCCGTTGAGAGTATAGTCCCAACCGATGCGTCGAGGAGCAAATCGGGATTTAGAAAAATTGTCACAGAACTGCAACCAAAAGAAATCGAGGGTATTGCACTCGGGTCGTTCTCCCTAGGAATTTAAAATGAGACTGCGAATGGTTGTGAAATACTAGGGTTGCAATGGTCAAAGGTTACGAACTAAAGAAAAAGAAAGATAACTTGTATGGCAAGAAATAAAGGGTGTTTGGTCTTAAGTTAAGTATTGTGTGTCCCTATCAAAACCACTAATCCCAATTATGAATGGTTGTCATGTAAAGAATCAAACTCACTTTGTCTAATGGTCAAGTTGGAGGGGGGTTTAATGCCAATCCAAAAGTCCTAAACTACTTACTAATGCGAAAGGCCTAAGTCACTGAAGAACAAGAATAATTCATAAAGTTCTTCAAGTAGTCAAGACCTACTCATCACTAGCAAAAGCTTAATGGAAACGGTATTAATCCACTTCTCTACACTATTCGAATCCTTAGGGATTAGTGGCTAAGGTCATCCACACTTCAACCCATAACCAAGACACAAAAACATTGCTCCATATTCATATGAAACAAAACATCAAATACTTGGTATGCATAGTAAATTAACATAGTAAATTGTAAGAGAAATTGACAATCCAAGATAACCAATAATCTAAATCAACAATATAACCATCAAACAAGCATAATCAAACCATAGATCATCAATAGAATATGAGGCAAAATAATTTCCAGTAAGATAGAAAATAGAACATATGAACAAGAATATTATAATTGAGAAATAGAGAATTAGATGAAAGGAAACAAGTAACAAGTGTATTAATTAAGCAAGAGAGTATTAACAAACAAACATCAAAAGACTGAAATCCACAAGCGAGTAAGAGTTTAGTTGCTGGAAAAATAAAAGAGAAAGTATAAGAACACTCAAAGAAAATGAGAGAAAGTGATCTTTCCAAAAACTCTCAAAAACTAACAAAAACTATTCAAAATCCTAATGTGAGACTCTATGCCTTGTGTTTCAGCTATTCCTTTATTATATGTCTCTAATTGGGCCTTCAAAGAGGCTTGGTTTTTGGCCTGGGGCGAAATTCCACTTTTAGCCTTCAATAAGTCTTGCTGCCAGACGCTCACGTGCGGTGTATGAGGTATATGTGCGAGCGCGCGAGTCAACGAAAGTCAAATTGTGTCTTCTCCAAGCATACGTGCAGACGCACGTAGCACTTCTGCGGTCGCATGAGTTGGACAAAGGCTAATTCTTAATGTGTCCGCACTCATTCCATTTGTTTTTTGATAGAGAAAAATAATAATACGGTAAATGCACTACAACACAAGAAGAAGAAGAAATGGAAGGATGTAGGTGATAGTGAGAAAAGGAGTTACAATCTTTGGTACGACCTCATAGCACAACTAGCAGATTCCAACGATGAAGAAGAAGAAGAAAGTGAAGTCGAATAAGATGAAGAATACAGTGACGAGTCTAGGGAGGACGAGGTCGAAACTGAAGAAGAGAATGAAGAAGAGTCTGATGAAGATGATGATGATGAATTTGAAGAAGGGGAGGGAAATGAAGATTGGCTGTATGATTTACTGGTCGAATTATATGAAGCTCAAAAGAGGGAAAAAGAAAATGGCAATAGCCACTCAGAAGAAGAGAGCCATAGAGGACGAAATTGAAAATGTTGAAGTCGATGATCAACATGATAAAACCTTCTTCATTGCAACCCTCTTTAACAATAAAAGAGTTAAGGAAGAAATCCCTGCTAAGTGCGAAGATCCTGGCCCATGCCTGGTAACTTGTAAGATTAAGCACGCAGTAGTGCGTGAGTGCTTGTGTGATCCTGGAGCCTGTAGTAGTGTGATGCCATATGAGCTCTACAAGTTTTGGGGATTGGGACAACTCAAGAAAACTGAAGAAATCTTTACCAAGGCGGACGGTAGTGTCGTATCAGTAGTAGGAATCGCAAAAGACGTGAAGGTCAGGATAGGAGGGTTAATAATCCTTACGAACTTCCATGTAATCAAACCAGGAAAGAAGGACAATGGAGGTACACCATAAGTACTCCTGGGAAGACCATTTCTGAAATCAAGAGGATTCAAGCTGAACTATCATGATGAAATCTTTACCTTCGAGGTAGGAAACACAGTAGAAATCTTCCACTTCGACGATTCCTCAGAGCTTGAAAAGAAAGGGCTTCATCAGTTGCGGCATGATAAGAAGAATAAGATGAAAAAGAGGGAGGCGAGAAAGAGAAAAAAACGCGAAAAAGAAGAAGCTGATAAGAAGAGTTGGCTGATTAAGACAAAAACAACCAAGGGCAAGAAGGAAAAGAAAAAGAAGGCGTTGTCCACCCTAGAAAAGAGGAAGGGGGTAAAGGGAGCAGACAGATCACGCTTTAAAAAGAAGAGTCAAAAGAGGAAGAAGAAGGATAAAGCTGAGGCGGAAAACGAAAAAGCACACATCAGATGCTCAAGCCTCAGTAAGTTGTTCGGAAAGCTCAGAGGGCTGAAGAGACTGCTTCACCAGAAGAAGGGAGCTGATGCTCACTTGATGAAGAACAACTCTAAGTGGAAATGATGCCAGCTAACACCGACACGTCCAACTTAAGGACGTTAAACAAAAGTGTTAGGTGGGAGACAACCCACCATGGTAACATCTTTCTAACCTTATACTCTGTCTAATTTATTGCACGCTTACATGATTAATTGTGATGACTGTTAAAACATAATTTGACTAGGTTTGAGGTTTGCACATACTTAAAAAAAAAAAAAGGTGTGATGCGTACGCACCACCACACCCCATGCGCACGCACCAAGCCTCTCGAGAAGAAGAATTCGCACAGTCACACTGATGCGTACGCATTCACTCTATGTGTATGCATCCGGATGCTGACAGCGAAAAAGAGAGGGGTCCCTAAAAGGACCCCATTTGCACTCACTTTCACACACTCACTCTCACAACTTTCCTTTTCTCTCTTCACTCTCCCATTTCAAATAAGGTCTTTTCTCTTCTTTCTTCATTAAATGCTCTTTCTTTCATGCTTCTAGTCATTTCTTTCTTCCAATTATTCTCCATGTTAATGATGTCATTTGATGATTATTGTCTAGTAGTAGTAATTAGTAGCTATTAAATTCAATAAATTAGTATTAGTACTTAGTAGATATTAGAAATAGTTAGTTATGAATAAATGTGTAGTTTATGCTTAGATGAGAATAGGTTAGTAACAAAAATGATCCCTTGTCTGTTGATATGCTTATTTCCATAGAAATTAATAAATGCTAAAAACACCATATGCTCTAATTTTGTATGATGAAATGCATGGTAGCTAACATGTGTTTTTGCATAAAGATACCTCCTTTGGGAGTGAATAGCATCTTTTATAGAACTTTAGACAATGCTTTTAATGAATAATATGCAATTTGAATTTGATAAGTTATCACATGGATGCATACATGAACATCTTATCAAAATTGCATATCAAAGAAAAATCTATAAAAGGACCTTATTATTTTGCAATGTCTGGTATGAACACTCATTGCAGATGGTGCGCACAAGGTCTACCTCTATGGCCAAAGGGAAGGCTAAGCTATGTCAACCTCCAACACGAGCCTCACCCAGACTCGCGACGTTGCGGTCAAACATAGCTGTGCAGATACCAACCCCAACACCAGATGTTCCAGCAAAGGAAACGGTCACGTCGACTCTCCCGCCAAAGAAACGACAAAGCTTTAGGATGGCGGGAGAAAGCTCCTCTAGAAGGGACACTAAGACTACATGTAGGCGGTCCCGCAGACTCGCTGCACTGTACAGTGTCACCAAACCAGTGTCGGAAGAAAAAGTGGTCATCGAGATCAGTGATGACTCGGTGCAGGAAGAGGACGCTAATCTGGAGCAGGATGAAGCAGTACCAGTTATGGAAGGTGGAGGTAGAGAGGACCTCCCGGAGAACAATGTTTATGACGCACTTTGGGCAATGCTAGATGCCAAATTTGAAGCTGAAGAGATTCCCGGTGAATGCGACATTGACAGCGTACCTCAGAACTGGGGCAGAAATGAGCCAGACGTGGGCCCTACTGGACCTGATCAGGGACCTCCTCAAGCAGAAAACTAAACATGATAACACTCTCCACTTGCACAGAGGACCGTGCAATTTTCAAGTGTGGGGAGGTAGATATCATCATAGCAAGCAGCATGGAAATAAAAAGGGGTCATCATTTTCCAACTCTTTGACCTATACTATATCTAATCTTAGACTATATCGTAGTTATTTTGTATATATTTGTGTAATTGCTTACCTTTCATGACTTCCTTGACTGTGAATGCGAATATTATGCTATATATTAGTATTTCTTAAACTGTTGCTTTTCTTTTTGGGGACCCACCCGAAAATTTTTCAAAATGCTTTAACCGAAATTGATTTTCACACTTGCAATAATCATCCAAGCATAGATGAAAGGAAAAGAAGACACAAACCATGTGAGTTTTGAGCCTAATTGAAGTGGTCATTTTTACCACTTATTTTTCTTCTTTTGTGTTATTTCCTTTCCTATGACTGTGATTTTTGCCTTGCCAGATTCTCCATATCTGTTGCTGTTTATATTCTGTGTATTCATATGATTTAAGACCTTCTTTGTTTTAGCCCACTAACCAAATAAAGCCTTACCCTGTACATTTATCCTTTGCACCCGAACTTTGAGCCTTGTATCCCTTTTGTTCTTATAATAGCCCAATATCAAGCCTCAAAAAGTGAAAAACCAGTGCATAATCCTACTTGATCTTTTGATTAATCCAAGATTTAGCAGGGTGGTTTTACTTTTTAGAGAGAAGAAAAGAGAGGGAACAAGAAGAACTATTTGTGTGAAGGATGAAAAGAATGGAGAACTCCAAAAAGAAAATCAAAGGTATTCGGAGGGCACATGCATGCACTAAAGCACTGAAAAGAAGGACACTCGCACAAAAATCAAAAGGAATGGCAATGGAATGAAAAATTCAAAAGAAGAAATTTTCCGAAAAAGAACCCTTGTCATTCCCAAGCAGCAAAGCTGTGGAAAACACAGATAAATGCGAGTGCCATG
Organism: Stylosanthes scabra; assembly: GCA_036250425.1. Taxonomy (NCBI): domain Eukaryota; kingdom Viridiplantae; phylum Streptophyta; class Magnoliopsida; order Fabales; family Fabaceae; genus Stylosanthes; species Stylosanthes scabra. The sequence goes on along the minus strand of JASCZI010090648.1, from coordinate 103,390 downwards.
CAACAAAAAGAAGAAGTGAATGTCATGGAAACAAAATGGGGATGCGGAAATAGAGTGAAGAACATCAGGATAGGTATCTTGGATTAATCAGAATGTTCAAACTTTTAGCGCACCTTTCCCAAATTAATACTTCTGAACCTTCACCCTAGCCCCGTTACAACCCCAGAAAGACCTTTCTAATGATTTCACATGTATACACAGCAGCATGGATTGACGAGATGAAAGGCAAGTCAAGAAAAGCAGGAGTTGGATGGGAATCGAAAGCCTTTTTAACCCGATACACCGAGAGATGAGCGTAAACACGATCGAGTAAGGTTCTTATTCCTTGATTCTGTGCTTGGTGAACCTTTGTGCTGTGTGAAATCAATTATATCTTTCTATGAGCTTAAACTGTTCGATTGGGTTAGCACTTGCTGCAGTGCTCCTTGCCCGTTTATCCCACAGTTTTTGATTTCTTTCTATGTATGCATAATAATTCCATCATGGCATTGGTGTTCACTCCTCTATATTTGATTTAATTAGGCATGAGGACATGCCAAGATTTAAGTGTGGGGAGGTGATGAAACCCGTTCCGATGGGTAATTTCATAGCATTAATCGACTAATTATCACCCTTTCATGAGTTAAACACTAGCAAAATAGGTCTAATTGCACTTAGTAGTTCCCTAGGGCTGTAATTGTAATTATCTGCTATTTCAGTCAATATTTACTATGTTCTGAACTATTTCCCGTTCCGCACGATGCCTTGATGTCTATACTTAAGTGTTTCAGGATCTAACAGGCAGAGTTCGAAGCGGAAGTGGCTGGAAAGAGCGAAAGGAACGAAAGGATCGCAACAAAACCTAGAAGGCCATTGTTAAACCAGATGCGTACGAAACACATGGAGGATGCGTACGCATCTAGACGTGGGAGGCACACCTAAAAGGCGGTTTCGGCACAGATGCGTACGCATAGAAAGCTTGCATGCGTACGCATCAGAGGTTTTCAGCATCTATAAATAGAGGAGCCTTTCACCATTTCAAGAGAGCCCACTTCCACATTTAGCTTAGTATTTAGGGTTCCATTCTAGGTTTATTATCCATTCACTAGCCAAACTTTTTATTTTTATTGTTTGTTTGTTTATATTACTGTTATTCTGTCAAACTTCTGTTTTAATCAAATTACTTTACCGTTATTCTGTCTGTTTATTTTCCTGCAAACTACGCTTTTTCATACCGTTATGCTGCCAATTTATTTTCATGCTTTTATGATTTTCGCAATTTGTAGGTAGAGTCCCATAGTGTCTCGGTTGTGGGGTGAAATGTGCAAATGACCTTAGCTGCGAGTCCCATTAAGATCGGATGGGGAGGAACGGGTTAAACCCGTAATGCTATTCGTACGTCTCTGCTAGCAAAAAAAAGGGTGAGGTCCCTGCGATACGGATTCACAACGGTGATCACAGGTACAAGTGCATTAGGACCTGGTGACAGTAGGATTTCTAAAGAGTTCGTTCAGCCCCAGTTGTTGGACCGCAGACTCCAACGTCAGTCCAGTCGAGTGCATTAGGGCCTGTTAACAGCAGGTTTCTAAAGAGTTCGTTCAGCAACTGATTATCGGGTTAGATAGCTGACTCCACCGCCATACCTGCACCCTTGTGAGCTCAATCCGGTAACACGGGTTAACTCGAGTCCATCGTGGGATCAGTATCTCATCGCTAGTATGCCACGAATATGCGGAGGTTCCTCCTAGGTAACAGCTCATCCGATCTGGGACGTAACAGTGATCATAGGGATGCACAGTATTTCAACTCATGGCCGGGATACTATTTTACTATCATTGTTATTTACCTGCTTTTAACTGCTTTGAAACTGCGAACTGCTTTCAAACCAAATCAACTGCAACCAAACCCCAATCAAAAATAAACTTTCCATTTCGCTTCATGAGCAAAACGACTCGAGTCCCGTACTCGGTATTTTGGTTGCACCCCTGTGACACTTTTTAAACGTTCCGACACCGCCTACGAGGGATAAGGAGCTTTCAACCACAACGACGAAAGTTCCCCAACCCGAGCGGGCGTGTCACCCGATGACAAGGGAAGAACAGCGACTAAGAGTGCGACAGCGAGGGCCGAGAAGGGAAGAACAGCAGGCAATCGAAGCATGGATGAAGAGTGGAGACAAATCAAGGCGGTGAAGACTGAAGATTGCGATGAGGGTGCTGCCGAAGAAGCACGGCTGTGGAGGAAAGAAGCACGACTGAGTGGAGAAAAAAGGGGTGAATTTTGATATTTGGGGTTAGGTTTTTGTGATTGGGAGCTTCTGGGATTAGTGAATTTGGGGTTAGGATTAGAGTTTGTGATCGAAGGTGAATTTATTTCTGTTCTTCCCCCGTTTTTATGACAGGTTAGGGATTTAAAAAAAAAAATGAATTATCATTTATCAAAATAATTATTAACTCACAATAATAGTTGTAGGGAAAAAAGGGTAAAAAGGGTGATTTTAAAATAAATTGAAACCTTTGTGGTCATTTTGACACAAAAAAAAAAAAGGTTTAGGATCAATTTGATTTTGACAAAAAACCTTTGTGACCAAAAGAGTAGTTATCCCAAAAAAATAGTATCCTTACAAATAGATTTTATGGGGAAAGGGTGATGGAAGTAGGGGCATGGCATGTGTGGAGTGGGAGACTATTCAAATACCAAAAAATTTAGGCGGGTTAGGAGTAGATCACTTAGAATTGAAAATTTTGACTGTACTTTTTAAATGGTGGTGGAGGTTTGATAAGGAAGAGTGTTCTTTGAAAAAGAAAGCCTTGTAATAATATAAATGAGGGATTGTTAGTGAATGTTGAAAGTAGAGAAGTTAGGTATGGAGGGGTATGGAAAGATATTGTGGCAGTAGGCTTGTTGAGAGATAAGGAGATGTTGAACTTATTCCAAACAGGAGTGGAGCTTGTTGGGGGAGATGCAGGTAAATCAGATTTTGACATGAAATGTGGTTAAAGGAAGGTGTTTTGAAGAATAAATTCCCTCGTATGTTTGCACTATCAAATGAGAAATCATGTACCATAAAGGAATGTGGAGTTTGGAATGGTTAGCAATAGTGTGGACATTTACTTGGAAAGGATGTTTAAGAGGTTGGGAGAAGGAAAGTGAAAGAGCCGTCCTAGGCATCGTAAACAAAGTTAATTCGGAGTTCCCTTTCTCTTGAAAACAGGAAGAAATCGTTGTAGGGGAACCCAAATAGATTATGTATACGAGCGAAGGACGTTCTTGTTAAGAAAGAGTGTCACAAGAGCTTGCAACCACGTTAAAATTACCGAGTACGGGACTCGGGTCATTCTCCCAACGAGCTAACGCATGGGCCGACTTTGGTTGTCAAGGGAATGGGGGTTGCAATTGTGTGTGTGTGAATAGAGAGCAAAAGAGAGAGATTGAGAGATAACTGATAATAAAAGGATGCTTGGTCTTGGATCGAGGTATTGTGTGTCCCCATGAACACCACTAATCCAAAGTATGGATGGTTGTCACGTAACCCTCGAAGCCACACTCTACCAAACGGTCGAGTGGGTATATTAACCCCGTTCCGTAAGTCTCAGGTGATGCATAAGCATCATTAAGGGTTTATTCTTCTATATTCATGCATAATTCATCATATATTTAGCTAACATTTGTTGTAATTGATCAATAATTGAATTAATTTAGATACTGTGATTAGTTTGTTGATTATTTTAGGAAAAATGGAAAAAGGAAGCTTGAAATGCAAGAAAACAGAGAAAACAGAAATCTGGAGCAACAAGCCCAAGTATAGGCGTGAAACTCAAGTATAAGCGTGGATCTTCAACAAAATTTAGGAATCAGAACTCAAAGTATAGGTGTGGATACTCAAATATATGCGCTGGAATTGGATTGTGAGAACCAGAGTATATACTTGAGTTCCCAAGTATTTCAAAGTATATACTTTGACATTAAACCAGACTAGCTCACGCATAAGCACCAGCTCAAAGTATATGCGCATGTTTCATCAGTTTTCACCCAAGTATAAGCGCTTGTCTCATCAATTTTCACCAAAGTATAGGCGCCAGCTTCCAAGTATATGCGCCAGTTTTGCTGCACTTAGTAGTAAAGTGTAATTTCAATGTAATTTCATTAAAAGCTAATTTGTATTTCATTTAAATTATGTAAATCTATAAATAGGTGAATTCCAATGATTTAGGACATGATCATTACATCTAATTTTTAGTTTTGATTAGCGATTAGATTAGAAATCATTGAAGTCACCTAGATATAGATTAGTTCTTTTGTAACCAAATACATAGTAATGAGCAATTCAGTATTCATTCAGAATTCACTTAGCAAATTTCTCACTCTCTTTTCTCTCTTTCTCTCTTTCTCTCTCAAGTTCCTTGAATGTTCATACATTCAAGAACCATCTTCATAGCATTTTTACATCCAAGATTCATAGTTTTCATGAATTCAGGATTCATCTTCATCACTTTTCTTGAGTCATTCATAATCATGAGTGGCTAAACACCATAGAGATTGAGGAGGAGGAGCCCTGTTCACTGTCAAGCTAATGGAATAACCCAACATTCTAATCAAAGTTTGCAAGTTCTTCATCAAATTCAAAGGATTCTTCTTGTACATCAATTCAATAATTAAGTTAACCGAGAGGTATAATTGGTTCTCACTTTGGTTTAATTTCTATACTAGTTCATGAGATTAAACATATTATTTGATGGTTTGTGAATTGTTAATATTGATGTTAAATTGAATAAGTGACATAAAATTTGGTTTTGCATTAATCTTGATATCATAAACTAGTTCAAGAATGATCTTTCATGTTTGTTCATTGCATTAGAGATAATAATTTGAATAAATATGCTATGTATGAATCTGTATTTTTATCACATAGATGATTAATTTGTTTCTTGTTTGATTATTTGATTTTGATCTTTAAAGGTTTAATGTATTGAGAAATAATTAGATCTTTCTTGTTTTGAATTGTTGAGTTTGAGAAAATAGGCATTCAAACTTATTCAAGAATCATTCCATATTTCTTCATGTGACTTAGAGATGAGCATGTGATTTGATGTGCATTAGGATCTTTAATAATCTAATAGGGTTTTCTTGAGATTGAATATGTGACATGTTAATTCTTTCCAAAGAATCTTGTTGATTGTTATAGGTTTAAATCATGATGTGTGCATTATCTTTTTGCTTGTTTAATTAGTCAAGAGATTGATGATTAATTAGGTTAAAGAGAAACTAGATCACTAAGAGATTAGGC